>CAEMYA010000205.1:0-16046 GCA_903131615.1 Diplodus sargus
ATCTCCAGGCTGATAGATCTCGACCCTCATCTAAACAAAGCTGCTAGTATTTGGCTAAATCCCATGTTAAATATTAATAAAAAAACATTTATCTGGAAGGAATGGGTAGAAAGAGGTATTCTCGTATTGGAAAATGTATACAACACGAATATATTCAAAACATTTGATGAACTTAAACAGGATTACAATCTACCCGAAACCCAATTCTGGAGATATCTTCAATTACGCCATGCACTTCAGGGGATTTATGGGTCAAAGTACTGTCTGCTTTTCCCCAACCACTCAAATCCTGGACACAAACTGCTATCATGATTGGACGACAGATTATTCTCAGGAACTGGAAGAAACACGGAGAACCTCCTTTCAAGGACTGGGTGACTGAATTGGGTAAAGTAGCTGCATATGAAAGGATGTCATATAGGATACAGGACAGAACAGAATAGTATTTTCTGAAGTGGGGCATGTACCTTGACAGTATATCTGCACCAAAGTAAAAATAAGTGGAGGCTCAGGAATTGTTATGAACAAGATGGAGATGTGATGATTATGTGATTATCATTTATTTTCTACTTGTCTTGTTGTTGGTTTTTAAGTTTTCCTCAGTACTATTTTCTTTTTGAGGATTTATACTTTTTATTATTACATGAAGGATCTCTCTATGATCATGTTTTGAGATATGTATAGCCACTATATGGATAGATGATCCCTCCTTGTTACGGGTGGGTGAGGGCGGGTGGGAGAATATGTTCTTTGTTGGTATTTTGTATGTATGCTGGTACTGATCTGTAAAAAGCAAAAAATAAAAAAAATGCAAGTCATAAAAAAAAAATCTATATGGTATACAGGGATGTTCGTTTGTATATTAATTTGTGGCAATTCTTAAAGCTCCATGTCAAAAAGGATTACAGTATGTGTGCTGGGACAATGGTATCTAACAAGATCATGTATCAGTAATGAAACTACTAATAAAGGAAACTAAACCAGTGGGTTGTTTCCTGTAGTAACTGAATCGAATGTGTATGTCTCTACCTTTTATGACCATATAGAGGAGGGAGGAACATCCATTTAACATCCAGCGATAAGAAAAAAGGAAAAAATATTAAAAGGAATGTGACTTTGGTAAAGTTTAGACTTTTTTCACGGCAGACATTCTGACTTGTCATAGCAGGAAAAGATGTTGACAGAAACCTGTCAGAGGGTGTCACTCACCTCTAAACTGGTGTATTTAACTGAAAATCAACCCAACATGCAGTGTGAGTACAGCAGAAAGGGAGAACGCGGTGAGTCGAGCCAGTGGGTAAAATGAGCCGCCCCATGTAACCATCAGTGGTGGAAAGAGTGCTGAAAGTCTGTACTCAAGTACAAATACAGTTACATTAGTAAATCATAACTCAGTTCCAAGTAAAACTACAGATATTCAAGTACAAAGTATTCTACTGAAACTACTCAGTGTATTAGTTAGTTTTAATCGATGACGTTTAATGTATTATCAATAGCAGCATTCAGTCAGAGTGGTTTTCTGTTTCTCATCTTCAGTCTAAATTACTCCACAACCTTTACATCAAGGTTTTCATTGGTCTGTTTGTGATCAGAAGCTTTATTAGCTACGTATATGCTGATGAAAGGTTTAGATATTAATTCAAATTGTACTCAGTACTCTTTTATGATTTTAAAGTAACTGAGCAGATTACATGGTGTCATGCATACTTAGGTGTGTGTAAAATAACGGACTTGATAACAAAAACATGTCTTAATTATAATAATTTCAGTAGTTGTTGTTAGTTACTTACACACCTGGCAACCGTAAACAAAAGTAGTCATGTGACCACAGGAAGTTTACTTCACACTACAAATTCATGTTGGGGACACACACACACACACACACACACTTTTACAAATTAGTTTCAATGCTTGATGACTTACAGGGTTGATGTAATATATTTATTTTTTACTCATATTAAATTCAAGCTTCACACAAATGTTGTAAACTGAAGCACATTGAGACATACTCTCTCTCTGTAGCTAACACACAGAGGTCAGAGTTAATCTTTACTGAAGATGTTCAGTTAGCAAGTTTAACAAGCACACTACAACTACACACAAACATAGTTTTACTTTAAAGGGCCATTGTTAAATTGATGTCATTAATAAATAACAAATCATAATTATCTCAACACATTCATAATCATAAACACAATCTCATATAGTTTTATTCTGTGTCATTCATACATCTGTATTTACTGCTGGCTGTTTACCACTAGAGGGCTCATTTTACCTCCAGCTTGAGGCAAGTTTTGCCACAGGACTACTTTTCTTTGATCGGTCCTTGTTCTGAAAGCATCACAGTCTGATAACTTGTTTTAATTTGCCTGGGTACACAACAACCTGAGGTGTGTATAGTAACTATTAATTGAGAAAACTACAGTTTTATTTTGCAGTAAAATGATGAAATAACCATATTAGCAAACTCATTAAAGAAATGTGTGTGACTATCTGCAGACAGCTGAACAAACCGACCAATCACAGGACTGGATGGAGCTGAAAGCGTCCCACATGCTGAATCCAGTGACCGGTTGGAGGTGCAGCAGAGAGTTCATTTGTGTCTTTCCATGAGACAAAGCTTCACCCTCCTCAGTCTAATATATTGCCCCTTGATTGTTCAACTACAGGCAGACACATCTCTCTATAAAAGCAAGGAATCTCTGTGTGTGTGTGTGTGTGTGCCTCAAATATCTCTGCGGATCAGGATCAGACTGACCTGAGAGTTTCAACATGGCTGCTGTTTGGTTCAGTGGTGTGCAACTCTGCATTTGTTTGGACTGCAATGACACCGTGAATAAATTATTTCATAAATGCTTTTCAAATTCGGGAGCATTGTCCACCGGACCCCGCACAGTCACGTGCGCACCAGAGCCAGTCACTGCAGAGCTCAAGCCCACGACATAGGCTACGTTAAGAAACAAGCGGATTTATACCTGCAGCGGCGCGAGCTGGGCCGGGATTTTTCCGGCGGTTCGGTCCCATTCTGTTCTGTGCATCTAAACTGACTGTTAGGGATTAATGAGACTAAACGAGACCAGACCGAGTCTGTTCGGGTCGATGCGGAGATGCGGAGACGCGCAGACAACAAAATGGTATCGGAATCAGTGGATGTTCGTGTGTAGCTAGCTGCTAGCCGCTAGCTAACCCAGACGGCCCAATTCCCGAGTCGACGGACCGGACGCACCGGCATGTCCAAAACCAGACTTAGGGTAAATAATGTCCGCCACGCTTTTTCGCGAACACCGCGTCACGTTTGTTTTGTGTCTGGTGCAGAAGAAACGGTAAAAAAGGGCTCTTGTCATGAAAGTGTTCAAGCAGCAAGTTTGGTTGATGAGGAACAGGAAGTTGTGGGAGGGACGTCGGCGGATGAGTGACAGGCAACGACGGCCGGTGTACAGACAGCGATATTGAGAGTTGAGAGATTTGTGAGATTTAGCGTGTTTCGAGTGTATAGTTAGTGTGTTAAGTATAGTTTGGTGTAGTGTGTGTAGTGGAGTTGGTTTTTTGTTTAATGAGTCAAAACAGGAGATGCTGAATGTGCAGCAGGCAGTGCAGCTCTTCATTCAGCTGGAAGGAGCTCAGGCAGGCCTGAGCATTGCCTGCATTTAAATGTAAATAGTTACACATAATTTTGTAAATTTTTAAAATGTATGCACATATTCAGCAAACAACAATTTATATTTGCATTATAAGTTTAAAAAATTATTTGTTAAACATATTTGTGGTTTTCACAGTAAAAAGATCTAACTTTTTCTACTCGGATTTTATGCTTTTTTTGTGATTTTAGGTCCATTGTGTTAATACAGTAGGTCAAAATGAGAAAATAAGTGTACAGTCACACGTGTAAGGTTGTGCTGAATATAATGACACCAAGTAAATAGTTTTTAAGGTGAAATATAATGTCAAAACCAAAAATAGTAAAAAAAACAAAAAACGGCCAATTATACCCTTGAATATCGGATTTCACAGCAAACCTTAATATCCCTGACGTCCCAATTTCAAACAGCCTCATTTGGCCATCAACGAAAAAGCTTCTTAACCGCCCACTTTTCTATAGAAATACATATTTTCTTACGCGCACTGCACTAGTGATGATGATGATGATGATGATGATGGGGAAACAAAGCACACAGAGTCTAGATTTTTGAAATTTTATTGTAAGGAGCTCAGGACATAGCAGACAACAAAACTCCAGATAAAACTCCAGTTTCAATTGTAAGCAGTACAGTAATTGCAATTAATACCCAGAGTTTATATATTAATTCAAAAAATGTTCAAAAAAATTCAAATTCAAGAAAGTATTGTAAAAGAACTCCAAGCTTTTTGTCACTGCAAAAAGCAGAAGGTCCAACTAGATATTTAAAAAATACAGAAAATAATGAATTTGGTATTATACATTGTGATTAAAAAGACAGATTGATTGTATTAACATATTCTTATTTGTTAACATCACATTCTGATTTCTATCCTGAATGTGATGAAGCCTGAAGGGACCTTTGGCTTCCATTTGAAGTGCATTTGCCATTAAATAATCCACTGCAGGGTTGAAATCTTTGTATATGGTTTCTCTAATCGGTATCATGAAACAGTTGTTAATCATTTCATCCAAATTCCTTGTCCAACTTTTACATTCTCTCCTAATGCTCTGATCTTGGACGTTTTTAAGACGGGAAATAATTTCCTCTCTCCTCTTCAAATGATCTTTTATCAGCCCAGATGATGTTGCCAGTTCCTTCAGCTGTTTAAGATAATTCTGGATATCTTTGTTCTCAAACTTCTCAGGATCCAGTTTTTTTAAATAATTACTTTCTAATTTGAAGGGGATATTGTAACATTTTTCAATAAATGGTTTGAAAAACGGATTTACTTTACTGTTGGGATAGATGTTGGAATGCTGAAGACAATTAAAATAATCTGAACGAACTCCCCAAGACTCTTTGTAAACCACCTCAGTACCAAATCCATATTTATCGTGCCACTGATCTGCTGTTCTTTTCAGTAGAGACATACACGGTTCTCTGTTTACTTCTGTTCTCAACTTACACGGGCTGTAATGCGTGTAAATAAAAACACGTTCAACATTGGTTCCATTGTTCTGAAAACAATGATCAAGAACCTCTAGTATCATTTCCTCACTATGAATTTTATTTTCTGGGGTAGAATCGGAATTATTCACTGTGTATGGTTCAATCAAAGGAGAAATCTGAGGGTCACCGTTTTTGTAAAACACAATCGCAAATGCGTATTGTTTTTTTTTATCTATTTGAATCATACGGTCACATTTGTCTATGAAAGACTGCGAGGGCCAACCTGCACTGACTTCAACATTATTTACTTCTTTTTTTACATTCAAATATTCTTTCTGTATTTCAACAAAAAAATTTGCCATTGTTTTGCCACCTTTTTTGCTTACTTCTTTTATCCTCTTTATAAACCACAAAATAAATCTCCCTGTATGGGGAGTATTATCAGTATTGTCATCCAAGGAGGTACTTTTAAGACAAAAGTTTGCCTGATTTATAAAATGTGGTAAATCTATTTTTTTTATAGAATTTATAACCATATCATTTGAAAACTTAACAAGTACATTCTCTATTTGATAATTAAACATGTTGTTGTTATTCTTCTCCGGGCTTGTCTTCTTGTCTTCTTGTCTTCTCTCCTCCTGCTGCTGGTCTTCTTCACTGGGGAATGAACAAGGTTGAATTTCAATAAACTCACAGGACAAAATCATGTGCTAAACATAATGAACGCTGTTTGTTACCTTTGTCAAACTGACAGTCAATGGTTTGTTTTTTCAAAAATGATCAAGCTCCATAACATTCAGAAAGTACTATTATTTAAAAAAAACTCAAACCATTATTTTTTCCTGAGTTGTCACATCATAAAGAGATTTAATTTCCTACAGAGATTTGTGACTGTTATGGAAGGCACAGACAAATGTTCATTGTATCATTACATTACCCAACAGAAAACTTTTTTTTTTTAGCTCCAGAGGGCATAGATGTATTTTGTCATTTAATTTAGAAGAGCTGTCGTGAATGAAGTGGAATCGATCTGCATATCTCTGACAGTGATAACTAAAAGTCAGTCAGACATTATCTGATTCACAATTACATTGTTGCATTGCTGCTGTGTTGGTTTGCATTGGGTTTGTATCTGGTGTATCTCTAAAGAAAATCAACACTTTGATGACAAATGAGGAAGTCATGTGAGCTTGTAAATGAGCACGAAAGTTGTTAATTTGTTTGAAGGAAGTTAGGTTGGTTGCTGAACACTGAACAACAAATGGCTTTTTGTTTCCTCAACAGTCATAAACAAATGCTGTCATCCTACACATCACATCAGAAAACCTTCTGTTCCTCCACTGTTAAGGTTGATAACATTGGTGCAAATGGAGGACATGAAAATCTTTGTTAGGAATACGGAGCAGGGCGGAAAACTCGTCTTGGGTTCCTGAGAGATTTTGAATTGAAATCTTCAGAAGGATTTGACAAAGTTGTACAAGCTGTCATATGTTACAGTGCTAATTTGTAATAACTTGAATGAAGACTAATCAAAGTGAAACTGGATATATTTGACAGAATTTGGTTCAACAAAAAAAAAAAAAATCAGCAGTATAAAGTAAAACTGAGCCTGTGTTTTCACATTAACTTGACTCAGTTTCATGGGAGCAGTTGTCATAACTCGACTGACTAAATACAGCATTTTATTTCTTAGAGTACCTTTGAGTGAAGAGCTGCTGCTCGGTGGAACTGGTCGATGGCATCTCCCGTCTCTGGCTCTCCGGCTTAGGGAGGAAAAGTACAATTATTACCATCAGTCGCAAAGTGCATATATAAAAGTGGGTCTACATATGTCCTTAGAAGTAGATTAAAGTGATCAGGACTGAAGATATCTTGATGTTGGTTAACAAACAATATGTTATTGTGAAATTAACAGATTGGTTGAATATCCAAACAAAATCATGTCAGGATTTTATCAGCCAGTTTTAAACATTAATGCCAGGACTAACAAACACCATACATATATAAAAAAAAGGTTTGTTCAAAGTTGTTGTGACTTACCAGATTTGGTCCAGAGTTCTGTGTTGTCCCAGCAGGGACTGGCAGTTTTCCATGTGGAATACATGGTTTGCCAGCCCCCGCCGAGGAAGGATTTCTTTTTTGTTTTAAATCTTGCTTTCTTTGTTTCAATTGATCTCCAGTTTGCATTGAAAAAATAGGAGTGAGTGAAGAAAAGTGCTGCTTATAAATACTCCAGCCTTAGCCAATCATCTTGCACAGTCAGGAGTTGCCATGCCAAGTTTCAATATGAGTGACTATGGACTTTAAAGGGCATCACAACTGTGTGCACGGGCGTTCAACTTCCCAGGATGTAACCATGAGCTATTGAGACAAATATGTTCACCAGAGATAAGAAATAAAACAAAACTTTTGTTTCTCGATAAAACTTTTCTCCCTTGTTGGCAACATGCAACTCTGGGTGCGGTCAGATAAGAAGTGAATTAACTAAACTTGAAACTTGGGTGTTCATCTTCCCAGAATGCAACCATGAGCTGATGAGACGAATATGTTCACCAGAGAGCAAAAAGTAAACACACCATCTGTATTGACTTAAGTGTCAGTGCATCTGACTGAGGGAACTGTGCTCCATGATGAAATTCACTACCACCAAAACACAGTGGTACATGTTTATGAGTGCCACAGTTTCAGGCTGATATTTGAACCTTTCCTTCTCACAATGGATGAAATACTTTCACTTTTGTTTCACGATAAATCATGAAGGAATTTGCTGACTCATGTTAAACAGCCGTTGATTAAACTGGCCTTTATCATCATTGACACCCATCTTCCGAGCATCAGTGATATCTGTGTGGTGAGGTGCCAAGGCAGATCCCAAAGGATGCAGGAAGACAACAGCCACCCTCCCCACACACAGTCTGTCCACACAGGAGTATCTGCTGCTGTACCACCAGACCACAGAGCAGCTTCTCCTCTCCCAATCTGTAATAATCTGGTTTTATTTTCACGATTTATTGTTTCATTCATGCTGTTTTTATACAGCAAGTAGCAGTGACTATGACTATCACCTACAATCCTGTTTGTATCATGTTTATAAAAGGATCCTGAAGTGGAACTTTGTCCTGATCATTTCCTCCCAACAGGTGAGCCTGTTCAAGCAGCATCCTGCCCTTTATCAACCAGTCTGTGTGTTAATGTAGAAAACGTGTGCAGTGTACATTCATTTTCTTCTTCACCTTGTAGCTGTGACTTCTAGTTTCTTCATAGTTTGTTTTTTTGAATAACCAGTTTTTGTCAAAAGGAACCCCCGCTATGAAGACTTGTAGTTCTTAAAGATAAATGTTAGTATCAGTTATAATAAAGTGATATAAAAAACCTTCTTGATGTCTTCGTCTTTATAAAATTTGTAAAAATAGTTTAACTCGTAGGTCGCCATTGTTGTTAACGTCGCAATGCACTCTGGGTTGTGTCGTAATATGGTTGCACTGGAGGGCTTCGGGGCCCTGTTGTGACTGTTCAGCCTTTTCAATTTGAACCCAAGCAAAACATTAATGAGGAGGACAGCACTGACAATGTTTCACAAAACGAGCATCAAAATGAAGAGCAAGAAAGACAGGATGAGGCGAGAGTAGGACAAAACCGGTGGTGTATGTGCGGCAACTGCGTCTCCATGGTAACCGGTAGGGAGAGCATTTGTTGTCAAGAGCTCCAATTTTTGTCAGCAGATGTTCACGGTAAGCTATTGTGTGATCAAACTTATCCAATATCAATAATTTTGGAGATTATTAGCATCCAGAGCTGTCGTGTGCTTTATAGATAATTAGGATATACAGTGAAACGCACGACTTTGATCATTTTTGCAGATATCCCGTGCGTCACAGCCAGAGCCATATTAAATAAATGGACTACACTAGGCAGACTGTATTTTTTGGGCCCTCCTCCATCGATGTTTTTTATGAATTGACATCTGATACTTACCAAAGTTACTAATAGGATAATTCCCATTTTACATAGCATAGTCATTAGTTAGAAGTTATTTTTTTGTATGCCAAAATAAGTAATGTGTTGTATATTAAACAGACTATTTTTTATTTTCATTATTTAAATGTTATTACACGGCTCTATTAAATGCTATTAAATTATCCTTATTTTATCCATTGCGAGTGTCATTGTTAAAGCAGTAGTACCAGTAAATCACCAATAGGTGTCAGCATTGCTATGTAAACAGAGCAAATCAGATAAATGTTATAAGCTATTGCATTTTGCAGAAAATCTTTGAATAGTTAAATAAGTTGTCAAATATACAAAGACCGATAAAATTTGCAGTAAGAGAAAGTGTGCTGTAGTGGTAAAGATGTTTATTTTCATGGAAAACCATCACCCCTCTTCCATTTTCTGGTATTCAATACTCGGCAGCTCAGCTCCTGGACTGGACTGTTCAGCAGTTCTCTCCACTGGTCCGGACGTTTCTCTGGACGGTGTGCTTTACTAGACTGCACTCTGAAAGCAGATTTAATCACAGAAAAACATCGTTGAAAAATTAGCCATCATTAAATAACTTGATCCATACCTTATGTTTGATCCAAGAACACATTTTTTCACTTGTCTTTACTAACCTGTTCAGACAGCCAAGGAAAACGAGCCTGAATTTGGTGAACAACAATTCTTGTCCCTTCTCCTGGAGCCCATATTCACACCTGTTGGCTGTTTTGTAACACAATTTAAATTTCTTTGGTTGTTTATTGTTTCATGTATGTTTCTGTTGCTAGAATAATCCTGTTGTGATGTTGGACATATCTGAGCCTGTCCAAATTCAAAGTGTGCTCCAAATGCTCCCCACAAATGCCTCCTTCTTCTGCCTGTTTCTGGAGGACACACCGCTACAATCCTTCGCGGCTACAAATTGCCCAAGATTCATTGCGCGCCCAAAGAGAAGAAAAAAAATAATAATAATGGCGACGCAGATCTCTTATTTAAATGTAAGTAGTGGTTCTATACTCAGTTTTTACTCATTTTATCGTCAAACGCCAGATATGTTAAACTTCAAGGGACCTCAAAATACCAGTTAAAATACGTTGGTAATGCTCAACTTAATGCCTTTTACTTTCAGCCATTAGACGTTCAGAGGTTGACCTATATCTTATATCGTACTGTGACTGTGGAGATGTTATAGACTCGTTTTACTTCATGTACATAAATGGACCAAGATGAACAGATTTAGATCAGGCAGTGATCCGTGTAAAGTCTAGTTGGAATAACGAGCTAAGTTTATCATTATCCTTATGATGAATATATATATCTTTTTGCTGTATTAGAACCCTTTTGTCTGTTGACGTAACACAAACATCTTTTACATTTCATTGTGTTTTAGGGAGCAAACAGAGAGTTTCATCGCTGTCCGAGGTCAGAACAACATTAGTTCACAGGGTGAAACATTCCGCCATCTGGATTGAAGTAAGGCTATAATATATAATAATAAATGATAAAAGCTGATCTGTCAGCCTTGATGTCACTTTTGGTAAATCTTTGCATGGCTGTGTTAATGTGATCTTGTGTTGACCTTTTCTCTTGCTTTGAGGAGGATGAAGGAGGACATGAGGCTGCAGAGAGGATGGAGAGGCTCTTCTCTGCTCCAGAGGACAATCCTGACATTATAGCTGTTGTTATTTACTTAATGTATGGCTTCTTTTTATAGTATTTGTTCATAATTGTTCATTTTATATAATTCATGAAATAAAATATTGTTCCATTGCACTTTGTCTATTCCATTCAGTATTTACAGCTTAAGTACAATTTATAACAGCAGACACCATCAAGTGCTACTTTTCAGGGACAACAAGGGATTGAATGTTTTATTTTATTATTAAGGTCATCATTTACAAAATGATAGCAAAAAACATATGATTAACTATTAACAAAAACAATTACTATTAAAATCAATATTAAAACAGTTAGAGATGATTGACAGTAACAGGCTGAGCAGGAGTCCCTGCAGTGCTGCTGGGCTGGATGGTGTCAGTGGGACATCATCTGGGTCGGTACTCAGGGTGTTTGGGGGTCCAGTCTCCTCTGTCCACCACATCGTCCATCAACTGGGTCTGCAGGTCTGACTCGATGGACGGCTGCAATGTCACTAAGAATGTTTTAAGAAAGAGGCAAGAATTATAATTTCATACTCTAATTATAATAATAATAATAATAATAATAATAATAATCATAATCATAATCATAATAATAAAAAATTACAACAAACAAAACTATCTACCAAAATTTTAAATACAAAGCCTTTAAAAAAAAGACCATAGCCTATGTGGCGATCAGCGGTTTATATGTCAGCATTAACGTAATGTATCAGTATGTTAATGACCGCAAACTGTTAGCTAGCCAATAATGATAATATTGATAACATTATGTGGGATCAATTACAGGTTTACCTCTCCACGGTCCTCTCAGCCAGAGATAAACCAGCCGCTTCTCCTCTTCCTCCACATGGAGGAGGATTAAAAAGGAAATCAGGAATTCCTGAAGCTCGAACAGATCTGACGGTCAAACTTTACACTTCTTGTCATTTTTGCGGACCTGGGATGCATAAATAATGACGTACAGGTAGGGGCGGGATCACCTCGCAACCAGGAAATGCTGCAAAGGGTAGACTGTCCAATTTCACAACAGGCTGACGCTGCCTGCAGGTCTCTCTGAAGGACCCTGCCTTTGCTGGCGGCGAAGGATAGGTCCTTGAAGGATGCTGCCCCTGAATTTGGACACAGCCTCTGTGTCTCTCCACACCTCCGCCTTCGTTTTCTTTTTTTCTGTGCTAGTCTCTTCATCCTTAATATATGACCCAGGTGGTTGGTACCGCCTGTCGAATCACTGCATTGGTCCCTTGTGCCATTCTCAGAAAGCCGATTGGTGTTCACTGGTGCCTGTTTTAAAATTAAGAGATTCACCAGGTGCAGGTTATCAGGCAATCAAGTTAGTCAAGCAGATTACAGACGTCAAGCAGTGACAGGAAGTGCAGACACAAACCAATTTGCAACAATAAAAGCATGTAATACAACAAAACAAGTCATGCAAATAAAAACACAGCAAGCAACTATATAGAGTACTTACAAACAGTCACTTCTTGCCCTTTTACATATCTGTAATGTAACTACATATGTTTTGTCTTGTAGCTTTAGCTGAATACAGTTACTTTTTTCTTTTTGCATCTATTAACATCATCCTGTTACATGTATTCCGTCACTCCCCAAGTCTTGTTTCCTTCCTAGAGAGCAACATTTCCTGTAACAGCGAATCGAAAACCTTGTATGAGCAGCAAATTAGGTTAAATCACCATATTCATGGCACCAAATTGAAATAGCAAGGTGGAATTTTATCATCTCTCTATAAAAGCAAGGAATCTCTGTCTGTCTGTCTGTCTGTCTGTGTGTGCCTCAAATATCTCTGCGAATCAGGATCAGAATGACCTGAGAGTTTCAACATGGCTGCCGTTTGGTTCAGTGGTGTGCGACTTCGCATTTGTTTGGACTGCAATGATACCGTGAATAAATTATTTCATAAATGCTTTACACATTCTGGAGCATAGTCCACGGGAGCTACCACAGTGACATGCGCATTAGAGCCAGTCACTGCAGAGCTCAAGCCTACGATACACATTAAGAAACAAGCGGATTATACCTGCGGCGGCTGAGACTAAACAAGACCGGACTGCGCTAGCTACACATGAACATCCACAGATTACGATTCCACTTTGTTGTCCGCGCGTCTCCACATCTCCTCAGACCCTGAGAGCTGCCAGCCGCTAGCCGCTAGCTAACCTACACGGCCCAACTCCCGAGCTGACGGACCGGACGCACCGACCTGTCCAAAACCGGACTTGGGGTAAATAATGTCCGCCACGCTTTTTCGCGAACATTGCCGTGACGTTTGCTTTGTGTCTGGTGCAGAAGAAACGGTAAAAACGGGCTTTTGTCACGAAAGTGTTCAAGCAAGTTTGGTTGTAGAGGAACAGGAAGTTGTGGGAGGGTGACAGGATGAGTGACAGGCAACGAAGGTTGGTGTAGAGACAGCGATATTGAGAATTGAGAGATTTGTGACATTGAGCGTGTTTGGAGAGTAGAGTTAGTGTGTTATGTAGTGTTTGGTTTAATGTGTAGTGGAGTCGGTTTTTTGTTTAATGAGTCAAAACAATGAGAAGCTGAATGTGGCAGGCAGTGCAGCTCTTCATTCAGCTGGAAGGAGCTCAGGCTCACAGTAAAAAGATCTGAAAATAATGACACCAAGTAAATAGTTTTTAAGGTGAAATATTATGGCAAAATCAAAAATAGTCACAAACGGCCAATTATTCTCTGGAATATCGGATTTCACAGCAAACCTAAATATCCCCGACGTTCCACCTTCAAACACAGCCTCATTTGGCCATCAAAGAAAAGCTTTTTAACCTCCCACTTTTCTATAGGGACACATATTTTCTTACGGGCACTGCACTAATTTATTGTAAAAAGGGATTACTAAGTAATGGTGTGTGCCTGCTGAGAAATCATGCACTGCTCAGAGGCTCACAGTATTCACATGAACACTTCCTGTATGTGTCCTTGATGAGCTTCAGTGTCACATCAAGCATCACACAGGCACGTCAGTCCAGAATACAAACAATATCAAATGTAAATGTTCTCTGGTGTATACTGCCACCTCGTGGCTCCCTGTTTATTGTTACAAAGTCCAAACAGAATTAGATGAAGGAAAAGAAAAAACAAGAGGAAAGAAAACATCAGCCAAAAGTTTGTGTGAAAAGAACAGTGTTTCTGTTTCTCCACATCTTCAGTCTAAATGACTCCACACATCAGGGTTTTCATCAGCCTGTTTGTGATCAGAAGTCTTATTTGCTACGTATTTGCTGATGAAAGGTTTAGATATTAATTCAAAGTGTAATCTTTTATGATTTTAGAGTCATTGACTAGATCACATGGGTGTCATACATACTAAAGTATGTGTAAAATTACGGATTAAATCACAATTAAGTACACCAAAACATGACTTAATTACAGTAATCTGAGTAGTTGTTATTAGATACTTTTACCCCTGTAACCATAAACGTCATAAAAGTCATGTGACCACAGGAAGTTCACTTCACACTCCTCAACTCATGTTGGACTAAAACACATGCAGAGGGTGGTGAACAAACCAGAGCTTGATGACGGAGTGAGCTGAGCCACTTCACACACACGCACTTTTACAAATAAATTCTAATTGATGATTTCACGAGGAAGGAGGAAGAGTGGTAGGAAACAAAGGAAACAAAGCACACACACGTTCTAGATTATTAAGATTTTATTGTAATCCCCCATGCAGATTTAATTTATCTCCACAACTGTAGACTCACAGGTGGTGGCATTGCATTTGGGGTGAAAGAATACATATATGGGGCTATATGGTCATTGCGATTTAATCTTCTGATTTCCAGAAAATATAAACATTTCTCTGATTGTACTGAGAGTTGTATTAAGTCACAGAGTCTGCATGCAGCAGAAATGTTCTCCTCTGTTCCTACTGCAAAGCAGGAAGGCGAGAGTCCCAAATTACTGACCAAACATCTATTTTAGTGATAGCTGAATTTGAACTATACTTTTTAAATGTTCCTTTCGTTTAAGGCTCCTTGGTTTTGCTCTCTTGGGTAAAGACATGTCTCGATGAGCAGCAGCCACTCTCCTTAAGCTGTTTGAAGACGCATCTTTGCGCACCTGCAGCTGCGGGGGTGGACCGAACCATTATGTATTGTGAGGGGTGAGAGGGGCCTCAGACAGCCTCCACTATTTTTTTGCATACAGAGTAAAGTCTCTCATTTGATTTATTCTGCCAATTTGAAGTTAGTTATGACACTAATTAGTTAGAAATAAAAAAAATAAAAATAAAAACAACATTTTTATTTCAGGCCTTTCTAGGGCCCCTCCCCCATTGGGGCCCTGGTAATCAGTCCCACTTTTCCCCCAAGTTTGACGCCCCTGCACACCAGTAGAAACTCCATATTCACTAAGCCACTGATCTGCTTTCTTTCGCATTCGAGACATACACAGGGCTACATGTATTTTTTCTCTCTTCATACATGGGCTGTTGTGCATATAGATGAAAACATGTTGCACATTTGTTCCATTGTCCTGAAAGAGATTATCAATGTTTTTGATTAAGATTTCCTCACTATGTAATGTGTCTCTAATGATGAAATCAGAATGCTGTGTTGCTCTTAATGTAGGTTTACAAATAATATGTTATTGTGGAATGACTTTGAATTTATTTCAGAAACTCAAAATAATTGTCTGAGTCGTTGATCATTTTACTTTTTTTTTTTTTTTTTTTTTTTTTCCAGTTGCAATGAAAATCTCTCTTGGAATATTAAGTGTTTAAACTCTTATTTACTTGTTAGTATTAAGGATACAGATTGTTGTTTTGCTTGAGTGAAAGAAAACAACATGACTTATTGGAATGATATTACTCAGTGATATTTTATCTTGTGTTGATGCCATTGTTTTTATTGTTAATTTTATTTCTTGAATCCATATGGTATACAGGGATGTTCATCTGTATATTGTTTGTGCCAATTCTTAAAGCTCCATGTCAAAAAGGATTACAGTATGTGTGCTGAGACAATGGTATCTAACAAGGTCATGTATCAGTAATGAAACTACTAATAAAGGAAACTAAACCAGTGTGGTGTTGTCTGTAGTGACTGAATCGAATGTGTATGTCTCTACCTTTTAAGGTCATATAGACGAGGGAGGAACAACCATTTAACATTCGGCAATAAGAAAAAGGAAAAAAATATTAAAAGGACTACTTCACAGTCCAAATTCATGTTGGACACACACACACACGTTTATAAATTAGTTTCAATGCTTGATATCTTACAGAGTTGATGTAATAAATGTATTTTTTACTCATGTTAAATCCAAGCTTCACACAAATTTATTGTAAACTGCTGCGCAT
>CAEMYA010000205.1:16786-28933 GCA_903131615.1 Diplodus sargus
TAGTTACTATTTTTCAGTAACTAGCACAACACTGTTTATACATCAGTATTTACTGCTGGCTGTTTACCACTAGAGGGCTCATTTTACCTCCAGCTTGAGGCAAGTTGTGCCACAGGACTACTTTTCATGATCGGTCCTTGTTCTGAAAGCATCAGAGTTAGATAACTTGTTTTGATTGGTCTGAGTACACAACAACCTGAGGTGTGTATTGCAACTATTAATTGAAACAACTGCACTTTTATTTTGCAGTAAAATGATGAAATAAACATATATACAAACTCATTAAAGAAATTAGTGTGACTATCACTATCTACAGACAGCTGAACAGCAGGACCTGAACAAATGGACCAATCACAGGACTGGATGGAGCTGAAAGCGTCCCACATGCTGAATCCACTGACCGGTTGGAGGTGCAGCAGAGAGTTTATCATTTGTGTCTTTCCATCAGACAGAGCTTCGCCCTCCTCAGTCTAATAAATTTCCCTGTGTATGTCCACATACTCCAAGAGAACACCAGAGAGCTGTGATGGTTTAACTACAGGCAGACAATGATGATGATGATGATGGTGATGATGATGATGATGACGAGGAAACAAAGCACACAGAGTCTAGATTTTTAAGATTTTATTGTAAGGAGCTCAGGACAGAGCAGACAACAAAGCTCCAGAAAAAACTCGTTTCAATTGTAACCAGTACAATAATTGCAATTGGTACCCAGAGTTTATATATCAATTCAAAAACATTTTTTTTATGTATTCTAAAAGAACCTAAAACTTTTGTGTCACTGCAAAAAGCGAAGGTCCAACTTTAGAAGATATTTAAAAAATATAAGACAATAATGTATTTGGTATCTAGTGATATTGTGATAAAAAGGAAGGGTTTATTTTATTAATGCAACACATTCTGATTTCTTTCTATCCAGGATGTTATAAAGCTTGAAGCCTTTGTCTTCCAGTTGAAGTTCTATTGCAACAAGATAATCCACTACAGTATTGAAATAGTCATGTAAGGTTTTTCTGAACATTTTCATGAAACTGTTATTAACTATTGCTTCCAACTCCTTTCTCCCTTTCTCTTGATCTTGGATATCAAGACTGGCAACAATTTTCTCTACCCTCTCCAAATGATCTTTTCTCAGCCCAACTGATGTTACCAGCTCCTTCAGCTGACCAGATTCGAAATCTTCAATCTTAAATATCTTAGGTTTTTTGTAATATTTCCTTTCTAATTTGTAGGGGATATTGTCACATTTTTCAATAATTGGTTTGATGTATGTATGAAGATCACTCTCTGGAGAGATGTCGGAATACTGGAGATAATTAAAATAACCTGGAGCAACTCCCCAAGACTTTATGTAAACCACCTCAGTACTAAATCCATAATCCATTTTTTGCAGTAGAGACATACAACATTCTTTGTTTTTGTCTCTATGCTTACACGGACTGTGAAGCGTAAAAATAACAACATGTTCCACACAGGCTCCATTGTTCTGAAAGAAATTATCAAATGTTTTAATGATCTTGTCTTCACTGTGTGTATCATTTTCTGAATCAGAATTCTTTATCTTTTTTGAGGAACAATCTGGATAAAATAAGTCAGATTTCCAAGTTTTACCATCTCTAAAATACACAATACAAAATGCGCATTGCTTTTCTTTTCCACTGTGTTGCTCTTGGCTTTCGTCTAAGAGAGACTGCAAGGTCTCACCTGCTTCAACTGACGGCATAATTAATTTTCCTATCTTCGAATATAATATCATTATGTCAATAAACAGAACAGTTTTTTTGTCGTTATCATCTTTGCTTTGTTCTAACCTCTCTTTGACCCGCCGTGCAAATGTTCCTATCTTGTAAGAATTACCATCCAAGGAGTTGTTATTCTGTGAAACATTTGCAGCCTGTGAATCTCGAGCACTGTCTGTTGTCACTACATTTCTGGTATTTTCAGTTGAGGGAAAACAAAAGCTTTCATAACAACCAATAAGTTCTGGTTTCCTTGAATTTATCTTTGGGTCAATATTAACCTTTTTAAACAAATCTGTTTTTTTTAAAGGTATTTCTTTGAAAAGTTTCATAATCTCTTGGCTTGAGTGATGATCTTCTTGCTGCTGGTCCTCTTTCCTGGGTAATGAAAAGTTAAACATGAATTAACTCAGAGGACAAAATCATATAAATATGATATAAAAAATGATGTTATAAATAGAGCTAAAACGTGTTTCTTTTGTTTTCCCTCCATTTTGAAATGGGATTGGACAAAACACAATAATACTGCTCAATATGATGGAGTTCAGTACAAAGTGGAGGGAAATGGCTATATAACATATATAAATAGAGGGGAATGGCTTTTTTTCCCTCCTCAGCAATCATAAACAAATGATGTCGTCCTACACATAACATCAGAAAACCTTCTGTTCCTCCACTGTTAAGGTTGATAACATTGGTGCAAATTGAGGACCTGGGAATCTTTGTCAGGAATAAGGAGCAGGGAGGGAGGCTCATCTTTGAAATCTTCAGAAGGATTTGACAAAGTTGTACAAGCTGTTATATGTTACACTGCTAATTTGTAATAACTTGAATGGAGACTAATCAAAGTGAAACTGGATATTTTTGACTTACTTTTGTAGACCAAAAAAAATAAAATAAAATTCAGCAGTTTAAAGTAAAACTGAGTCTGTTTCCACATTAACCTGACTCAGTTTCATGGCACCAGTTGTCATAACTCGACTGACTAAATACAGCATTTTATTTCTTAGAGTACCTTTCGGTGGAACTGGTCGATGATGTCTCCCGTTTCTGGCGCTTTTCTGGAACTTGTTGTCCGCTTCTGTCCGGCTTAGGTAGGAAAAGTACGATTATTACCATCAGTCACAAAGCGCACATATAAAAGTGGGTCTACATGTTCTCAGAAGTAGGTTAAAGTGATCTGAACTGAAGATCTCTTGATGTTGGTTTACAACAATATGCTATTGTGAAATTAATTCGAATTTATTTCAGTATCTCAAAATAATTGTCTGGGTCGTTGATCATTTTACTCTTTTGTTTGGATTGGAACAGTCCAATCCAAACATCTTTAATATTAAGGGTACAGTCACCACTTAGCTCTGTGGTCTGAGGTTCTGGAGAGTAGAGAGAAAAATGTGATAAAAGTTTACATTTCCTTTTACTTTGTATTGCTTTAAACTTGGCTTGATGCCTATCATGCCAGGATGATATCAGACACTTTTACATATTAATGCCAATTTTACAAAACAACACACGTTTAGAAAAACAGTTGGAAGATTGTTTAAAATTCTTGTGACTTACCAGAATTAAATAAGAGCACAAACGCTTATCAGCAGGGCCTGATAAAGTTTGTGTTTCCATTTTTAGATCTATACAACAAAAGAAATTACTACATTTAAAAAAAACTTGGCGAGCAAAGTTTATCAGTCCCGGCATATCTTTTTCTAACAGAATAAAATAGAGAAATTTTTTAATTTTTTTTTATTCAAGTGGTGGCAGTTGCCTGAATATATACCCTACCGCCTGTTGTTTCCATGCCAAGTTTCATTACGTGTGAGACTGGAATGCTGTTTTTCAAGTTTAACGTGTGTATCACAAATGTGTCCTGTGATGTGTTAAGACAAAAGCTCAGTCACGCTGTGTACCACAGCAGCAAACCTTAACAGAAGAGTGTAATGACCAGGCAGAACATTCACTGTCAGACTGTCGCAAACTGCTCACTGCTGACATCACTAAAAATATTCCCAGTGACTTGACTGATTTTAATTCCAAGTTAAGTCAGTTGAGTCAAGTCATAGTCAAGACAGTGGTACTGTCATTCTTTGACAGTAAAATATACATGGTTGTTGATAGAGACTATGACCAAAATATACATGTAGCTGTTTATTTTAGTTCAGACCTCTGTTTTAGTAATGTATGCAAATAGGCTCATATTCAATTAGACCGCCTAACTTGAATATTTAAACATTAGATATCAAAAACTTGTGATGCAACAAAAAAAAAGAATTGTCTCAATGTGAACTGAGAAAGTTTCATGGAAATATCTATCAGACAAAACTCTGTTGTGTCTCTCCTTCAAAACTCTCTAAGTCGTGCTTCTAATTAATTCCCTCCTGATTCAAACACAATACCACGACTACTAATAATCATGACAACAACAGGAAGCAAGCAGCAGCTCAGGGTTCAAGTCAGACCTGTTGTCTCTTTGTTGTGTGTCGTCCCCTCTTTCTCTCTCTCTCATCCCATTTCCTGTCACCTCTGCTGTTCTATCAGTAAAGCAATAAAGGCCAAACAAATATACTTAATACAGTCAATATATCTAATATTAAAAAGTTCATTTTACTGAAATATATTAAACTAAGCGAAGGTGACAGTGGGCTCAGGACACAGGAAACAGACATCAGTCATGTGTCACAGCATCTTTAACTTGACCATACAGTGAAGAGACCACCTGCTGAGTGATGATGGCTTCACCAAGCAGCCAGCTCCCAGCAGCTGAACTATGACTGTCAGTCCCTGTTTACAGTAAAGCCTTCACCCTTCCCTCGTTTCCATTTAAGAAATTCTTTCACTTCTTTTGTTTGATCATTTATTTTTTCCTCTTTTGTTTTCAACAGGCGTGGTGCAACTGTGAATGCAGTCAAACCACTTCTGATGTCTTAATGAAACGAACTTGCACGCTATGGTGAAAAGCAGGCACTTAAAACATCTGATGCTAAAAATAGGAGAGAGTGGCCCAGTCTGTTAGAGCTGTAAGGGAGAGGGCCTGTTGCATCTTCCTGAACTATAAGATAGTGATGTCCACTCTGTTATCCAGGAAGGATTTCCACCAACACACAACCCAGAAAGTGAACATCAGCATCTCCAGAGACCGTCAACAATTAGAAACCAGCTTGTGTGCAGTGAAGAAATGATGTGAGAAAACTTCCTGCTCCTGAATTCAGATAAATCTGAGATGCTGGTCATTGCCCCTGCAGACAGAGACACCAGTATCTTGACAAATGTGTTATTCCTTAAAGTTCTACTGTCAAGAACCTTGGTGTTACTTTTAAATCTACCCTCTCTTTCAATCAGCACATCAGAGAAATGACAAATGTCGTGTTTTGCCACCTGCGCAAAATTTCCATTTCCATTTAGGGCATTTAGTAAGGTCCTGACGCAGAGAGACTGATTCAAGCCATTATTTGTCTAGGCTGGATTATTGCAATGCCTTATTTTTGGGCCTTCCTTGTGACAGCACTAAAAGTATTGAGATGGTTCCGAATGCTGCAGCTAAAGTCTTAACACGAACAAGAATATTTGATCATATTACACCAATCATAGCCTCTCTACATTGGCTCCCAATTCATTTAGGATCGTACTTTAAGGTGCTACTTACCTCTGCGGCCCGTCTGTCTGGACCCTACAAAGACGAGTGAGATTAAATTAACAATACGTATTTTAAAGGAAAGGTTTGTATTGTTTTAAATTTGGTGTTTGTCATGTCAGGATTTTATCAGCCAGTTTTACATATTAATGCCAATCCTACAAAACAACATACATTTAGAAAAAACAGATAGAAGTTTGTTTAAAATTCTTGTGACTTACTGTTTTTGGAATAGAGTGGAAACGCCTTTCAGCAGGGCTGATACAGTTTGTGTTTCCATTTATAGGCAACAATCAAAACAGATTATTCGATTTAAAAAACAAATGCCGAACAAGATTTATCAGTCTCGGCTGAGGTTTTAACTCGATGAAGAATGATGAAGAATAACTTTAATTATTTTCATTCAAGTGTTGGCAGTTGCCAACAGGACCAGGACTGATTTTAATTCCAAGTTAAGTCAGTTGAGTCAAGTCGTAGTCAAGAGAGTGGTACTGTCATTCTTTGACAGTAAAATATACATGGTTGTAAATAGAGACTATGACCAAAATATACATGTAGCTGTTTATTTTAATTCAGACCTCTGTTTTAGTAATGCATGCAAATAGGCTCATATTCAATTAGACTGCCTAACTTGGATATTTAAACATGAGATATCAGAAAACTTGTGATGCAACGAAAACATTTTTTTTTGTCTCAATGTGAACTGAGAAAGTTTCATGGTAATATCTATCAGTAAAACTCTGTTGTGTCTCTCCTTCAAAACTCTCTAAGTCGTGCTTCTAATTAATTCTCTCCTGATTCAAACACAATACCATGACTACTAATAATCATGACAACAACAGGAAGCAAGCAGCAGCTCAGGGTTCAAGTCAGACCTGTTGTCTCTTTGTTGTGTGTCGTCCCCTCTTTCTCTTTCTCTCATCCCATTTCCTGTCACCTCTGCTGTTCTATCAGTAAAGCAATAAAGGCCAAACAAATATACTTAATACAGTCAATATCTGTAATATTAAAAAGTTAATTTTACTGAAACATATTAAACTAAGCGAAGGTGACAGTGGGCTCAGGACACAGGAAACAGACATCAGTCATGTGTCACAGCATCTTTAACTTGACCATACAGTGAAGAGACCACCTGCTGAGTGATGATAGCTTCACCAAGCAGCCAGCTCCCAGCAGCTGAGCTGTGACTGTCAGTCCCTGTTAACAGTAATCCCTTCACCCTTCCATCGTTTCCATTTAAGAAATTCTTTCACTTCTTTTGTTTGATCATTTATTTTTCTCTTTTGTTTTCAACAGGCGTGGTGCAACTGTGAATGCAGTCAAACCACTTCTGATGTCTTAATGAAACGAACTTGCACGCTATGGTGAAAAGCAGGCACTTAAAACATCTGATGCAATAAATAGGAGGGAGTGGCCCAGTCTGTTAGAGCTGTAAGGGGGAAGGCATGTTGCATCTTCCTGAACTCTAAGATAGTGATGTCCACTCTGTTATCCAGGAAGGATTTCCACCAACACACAACCCAGAAAGTGAACATCAGCATCTCCAGAGACCGTCAACAATTAGAAACCAGTTTGTGTGCAGTGAAGAAATAATGTGAGAAAACTTCCTGCTCCTGAATTCAGATAAAACTGAGATGCTGGTCATTGCCCCTGCAGACAGAGACACCACTTTGATCAGATAACGGTAACTCTTGAAAAAATGTGTTATTTCTTAAAGTTCTACTGTCGAGACCCTTGGTGTTACTTTTGATTCTACCTTTTCTTTATTAGCACATCAGAGAAATGACCAAGATCGCTTTTTACCACCTGCACAACATTTACATTTACATTTACATTTACATTTAGGGCATTTAGCAGACACATAAGTGATATGATTTAAGTGTTAAAACTCCGCGGCTGATGCAGAGAGACTGATTCAAGCCTTTATTTGTCTCGGCTGGATTATTGCAATGCCTTACTTTTGGGTCCTTCCTCATGACAGCACTTAAAGTATTCAGATGGTTCCGAATGCTGCAGCTAGAGTTGTAACACGAACAAGAATATTTGATCATATTACACCAATCATAGCCTCTCTACATTGGCTCCCAATTCATTTAAGATCGGACTTTAAGGTGCTGCTTACCTCTGCGGCCCGTCTGTCTGGACCCTACAAAGACAAGTGAGATTAAATTAACAATACATATTTTAAAGGAAAGGTTTGTATTGTTTTAAATTTGGTGTTTGTCATGTCAGGATTTGATCAGCCAGCTTTACATATTAATGCCAATCCTACAAAACAACATACATTTAGAAAAAACAGATAGAAGTTTGTTTAAAATTCTTGTGACTTACTGTTTTTGGAATAGAGTGGAAACGCCGTTCAGCAGGGCTGATACAGTTTGTGTTTCCATTTATAGGCAACAAGTCAAAACAGATTATTTGATTTAAAAAACAAATGCAGAACAAGATTTATCAGTCTCGGTTGAGGTTTTAACTTGATGAAGAATGATGAAGAATAACGTTAATTATTTTCATTCAAGTGTTGGCAGTTGCCAACAGGACCAGGACTGATTTTAATTCTAAGTTAAGTCAGTTGAGTCAAGTCATAGTCAAGACAGTGGTACTGTCATTCTTTGACAGTAAAATATACATGGTTGTTGATAGTGACTATAACCAAAATATACATGTAGGTGTTTATTTTAGTTTAGACCTCTGTTTTAGTAATGTATGCAAATAGGCTCATATTCAATTAGACTGCCTAACTTGGATATTTAAACATTAGATATCAGAAAACTTGTTTTTGTCTCAATGTGAACTGAGAAAGTTTCATGGTAATATCTATCAGATAAAACTCTGTTGTGTCTCTCCTTCAAAACTCTCTGAGTCGTGCTTTTAATTAATTCCCTCCTGATTCAAACACAATACCACGACTACTAATAATCATGACAACAACAGGAAGCAAGCCGCAGCTCAGGGTTCAAGTCAGACCTGTTGTCCCTTTGTTGTGTGTTGTTCTCTCTCTCTTTCTCTCATCCCATTTCCTGTCACCTCTGCTGTTCTATCAATAAAGCAATAAAGGCCAAACAAATATACTTAATACAGTTAATATCTGTAATATTAAAAAGTTAATTTTACTGAACTATATTGAACTAAGAGGAGGTGACAGTGGGCTCAGGACACAGGAAACAGACATCAGTCATGTGTCAAAGCATCTTTAACTTCACCATACAGTGAAGAGACCACCTGCTGAGTGATGATAGCTTCACCAAGCAGCCAGCTCCCAGCAGCTCAACTGTGACTGTCAGTCCCCGTTTACAGTAAACCCTTCACCCTTCCCTCCTTTCCATTTAAGAAATTCTTTCACTTCTTTTGTTCGATCATTTATTTTTTCCTCTTTTGTTTTCAACAGGCGTGGTGCAACTGTGAATGCAGTCAAACCACTTCTGTTGTCTTAAGGAAACAAACTTGCATGCTATGGTGAAAAGCTGGCACTCAGACGACAGTAACTCCTGACAAATGTGTTATTTCTCAAAGTTCTACTGTCAAGACCCTTTACTTGGTGTTACTTTTGATTCTACCTTTTCTTTATTAGCACATCAGAGAAATCGCTTCCATTTCCATTTCCATTTAGGGCATTTAGCGAACGCATAAGTACTTTGATTTAAGTGCTAAAATTAGGTCCTTTGTCAGGTCCTGACGCAGATAGACTGATTCAAGCCTTTATTTGTCTAGGCTGGATTATTGCAATGCCTTATTTTCGGGCCTTCCTTGTGACAGCACTTAAAGTATTCAGGTGGTTCTGAATGCTGCAGCTAGAGTCATAACACGAACAAGAATATTTGATCATATTACACCAATCATAGCCTCTCTACATTGGCTTACAATTCATATAACATCAGACTTTATGGTGTTGCTTACCTCTGCGGCCCGTCTGTCTGGACCCTACAAAGACAAGTGAAATTAAATTAACGATACATATTTAAAAGGAAAGGCTTGTATTGTTTTAAATTTGGTGTTTATCATATCAGGATTTTATCAGCCAGTTTTACACATTAATGCCGGGACTAACAAACACCATACATAAAGAAAAAACAGAGATCGTTCAAAGTTGTCGTAGCTCACCAGATTGGGTCCGGCCTGGTGGGCCATCCCATCAGGGACTGACAAACGTTGTTTTCTGTGGTTTACAAAGTTCAAAAAACAGTTAAGTCTTACTGATAAGATCTGTGAGTTTATGTCCTGGATTCTACAGAAAATTAGGAATACCAATCCCTGCTGGGTGCACAAATTTTATCCTTTAGCTCTTGCTCTGTTTGTTTTAAATGATATCCAATATTCATTTAAAGAGTTGTAGTTCTGGATATATTTTCACAATGTATTGTTCAATGCATCCACTTATATGATGTTCTTTTTATACAGCAAGTAGCAGGAACTTAAACTATCACCTTGTTTTACAATTCTGTTTCTATCATGCTTTTAAAATTATCCTGAAGTGGAACTTTGTCCTGATCATTTCCTCCAACAGGTGAGCCTGTTCAAGCAGCATTCTGCCCTTTATCAACCAGTCTGTGTTCACGTAGAAAATATGTGCAGTGTTCGTTCATTTTCTTCTTTTCATCTTGTAGCTGTGTCTTCTGGTTCCTTCATAGTTTGGTGTTTTTTAAATAATGAGATTTTGTTAATTGGAGGCAGATTTTTTGCTTTTCTTTGGTCTTTGGCTGTTTTGTGACACAATTTTAATTTTCTTTGGTTGTTTATTGTTTCATGTCTGTTTCTCTTGCTAGAATAATCCTTGTGTTATGTTGGACATTTCTGATTTGATCGTTATAGTCTCTATTGTCATGTCCTAGTAGCATATTATGATAGGAAAAGAGCAAAACCTTCTTTTTTACAGGTATTATCATCACTTTATATCCACTGTGTAACATTTGTCTGTGTTTATTGTCTTAAATACTGTCAACTTATTTACCTTTATTCTTAAATGAGTTTCATGACCACAAAAAGAAATGTAGGGGGGGAAAGTGGGTTCTTTATCAGGTGGAAAGCAACAGTGAGGAGACCAAAACTAAACTTCAAGATAAAAATGGGTTTCAAATTTATTTAACAATTTTTTTAATGCATTCAGTTTGACAGAGTCCCAACTATGTTCAAATCCCAGCATCCCTTAAAACCTGCAGGCCAGTGTGGGTGCAGCAGAGAAAAGGTGGTGCGTGTTCAAATTCAGGGTGTATTTTTATTATTTTGGGAAAGTGTTCATTTCTCAGAGCCTGGTATTTTGGGCATGAGGTGAGGAAGTGCAGTTCTGACTCGACCTGTTGGTCACAGTGGGAGCAGAGTCTCTCCTGCTCTGGCAGCCAGTTCTGTCTGTGCCGACCCTTCTCTGTAGCCAGGCTGTGTTCACTGAGTCTGTACATAGTCAAGGCTTTTCTTAATTTAGGATCTGTGACTGTGCTCAGATAATTTGCTAATGTGAAGTTTCTTTTTAGGGTCAGATAACATTTTAATTTACTCTGTGTTTTAGTTGTTTCCTTCCAGTATGCAATATAGATTTCCTTTTGTTGGTTGATAATTTGGTTTGGTCTGATTGGCTTGGTGTTGTGGTCCCGAGGCTGTTCGGGCCATGTTGGGTTGTCTGGACAGAACCTCAGGACCAGCTGGCTGAGGGGGCTCTTCTCTGGCTTCAGCTCTTGGCAGGTTAGGGCTTTGATATGGTATGTCTGGGGGTCACTAGATTTTAGGTGATTGTAAAATGTAATTGCTCTTTTTTGTATTTTCAGTATGAGGGGGAATTGGCAGAGTTCTGCTTTACAAGCGTTGTTTGGTGTCTTTCTCTGGACTTGGATGATGTTCTTACAGAACTCTGTGTGGAAAGTTTCTATTATTGTTTTGTCCCATTTGTCAAATTCACAATTCAGTTTTGGTCCCCAAATTTCACACCAAGTCATCTGCGTACAGGAGACCCTTAATTTCTGTGCCGTTCAGATTGAGACCAGGTGCCGTGGATTGATCTAATTGACATGCAAATTCATTGATGTATAAGTTGAAGAGGATTGGACTAAGGTTGCATCCCTGCCTCACCCCACGACCTTGGGAAAAGAAGGCTGTTTGTTTGTCTCCTATTTTAACTGCACATTTACTGTTCGTGTACATAGATTTTATTACATCATATGTTTTTCCTCCAGTGCCGCTGTTGAGCAGTCTGTAGAAAAGACCCTCATGCCAGATGGAATCAAAGGCCTTTGTGAAGTCAACAAAACATGGGTAGGCCTTTCCTTTCTTCTTGTCTAATTCTTGCTCAATCAGGGTGTGGAGGGTGTAGATGTGGTCTGTGGTGCAAAAATTTGGTAAGAATCCAATTTGGCATTTATTCAAAACATTTTGATACTGACAAGTCTTTTATTAATAATGTTGCAAAAGGTTTTTCCGAGGTTACTATTTACACAGATTCCATGGTAATTATAAGGGTCACATTTTTCTCAATTTTTATAAAGTGGTGTTATTAAACCTTTATTTGATATGTCAGGAAAAGTGCCAACTGCTAGAATTATATTAAAAAGTTTGAGTATAGCCAATTTTATTTCATGGTCAGATTATTTGATCATTTCATTTAGGATGTTGTCGACTCTGCTTTCCGTCAGTTCCTCCTCTGTTATTGAAGCATTTAGAGGGTTTTGGTTGTCTTTAACTACTAATTCTAAAGTTTTCCACTTGGCGTGTATTTTGTTTTGGTCACTCTTCTTTGCAAAATTGCTGTATAATTCAGTAAAATAATTCATCCAAATGTGGCCATTTTGTATTGCC
>CAEMYA010000205.1:28970-40004 GCA_903131615.1 Diplodus sargus
CTCTCAGTGTGTGTTTATATTGTTTTAAGGTGTCGTAGTAACGAAGGCGTATATTTTGGTTATTTGGGTCTCTATGTTTTTCGTTTGATAACTTTCTTAAAGTTTTCCTTATATTTTCGCAATCGTTGTCAAACCATTTTTTATAGTGTATTTGTTTTGGTTTATGATTTGATGTTTTCAAGTGTGATAACTTTGCCAATTTATCAAAAATTGCGTTAATTTTGCCCACCATCATTATTATGGGGAAAAATTTCAGAAAGAAATAAATGGATTGAATATTGGATTTTGGAATTTTCAAATGCCTTTCGGTAGCTCTCCATGCAGACTGATTTCCATCTGTATGAATGTGTGGTGTTGTACAGTTCACTGGGTTTAGAGGCCTCATAATTACTGTGTTCCCTCTTCAGATAGACCGTGATCTTGTTGTGGTCCGAGAAGGGTGTAAGTGGGTTGACTGTGAAAGCTCTGAGAGACATTAGGTCCAGATCTGTTATGGCATAGTCTACCGTACTACTGCCAAGTGCTGAACTAAATGTGCAACGACCCAGAGAGTCGCCTCATAACCTACCATTGACTATATACAGACCCAGCGTGCGGCAGAGCTGTAAAAGCTGGGTATCGTTTGTGTTGGATGTTTATAGTGTCAGCTTTCTCTCCAGTTCTAGCATTCAGGTCCCCACAGACTGGCACGTTTCCTAAAGTTTTAAATTGGTTTATTTCCCCTTCTAGAATGGAAAAAATATCTTCGTTGTAGTATGGAGATTCTGAGGGGGTATGTAAGTAGCACATAGGTAGACATGTTGGTCTGCACATATTATTTATTTGTTAATTTTCATCGAAATATAAATTCTACTTTTTTGATAATTTCAATTGAATAGGTTAGTTCTGATCTATACCAAATAATCAGGCCTCCGGAGTCCCTACCCTGGGTTACTGTTTGGTAGGGATGCACCGATACCACTTTTTTTCAACCCAATACGATACAGATACTTAGATCTGAGTACTTGCCGATACCGAGTACCGATGCCGATACTACTACCACCAAAACAACCCCCCAAAAGCTATTAGGCAAAATGCAATTAATTGGAAAACATGTTTTATTTTCTTCCCTGCTTGTTACAACAAATGATGATAAATGAAAAATAAACATTCACTCTGTTTTACGATTCTGTTCAGAGCAGGTGTAGCATGTACTGTATCTCTCTGAGGTCACCAGTTGGGGGTGGGGGTGCCGCTCCTCTCACAACCTCAGCATAGTTCCGTTCAGTAGGCTGGGGTTCCTGTAGAGCTGGCTGTGCTGCTGGAAGTAGGCGAGGGGGGAGGGGGTCTAAGTTGTGGGGGCCTGTGTTGACTTGGTTGTGTGGTGTGTTGGTGATGCTGGTGATCGTGCGGGGGCTGGGGTGTTCTGGGTATCCTTGCTGCTAGTCTGGGTTGGTGGTGTCTACAAGGTCTGGGTGGGGTCTGTGCTGGCCGATTGCTCCTCTGAGTGGTGGTGAGGTTTGTGAGAAATGACATAGTCTTCCTGTTAGCGATCAAATGGGCTGTAAGGACAGGAGGAGTTGGAGAATTACATTTTGCTTGAGGTGTCATAAGAGCCACAAGTGGGGGCACATCCCCCATGTGGGAAGACAAAGAAGTTTAGATAAGATGACATTTGCTGTCCCATCTGTTCAGCAAATAATCACTGTCCTGGGAAGACAGGATACACCCAAACATCAAAGAGTCATTATTATGTAAAGAAAATGTTTTATGACTGTTGTAAATGAAGGTAACCTCCTCTCTGATTCTGTACCTAAAGGATAACAATTTAGAGTTTGAGAGAGAAGCTTGAGCCTTCTCTCCACGATGCACGTTTTATTAAAAGAAATCTGATTCATACGCTGAAGTCTGAAGTTCTTCGGAGACTTAGCAACTTTCTACCTCACAAAGGAGAATTTCCACAACGGGTTCCTGCAGAAGGCGATGTCCTTCAGGGTCTTGGCCAGGATGGGGACTGCTTCTCTGTCCAGGTGTACGTGGTCATACAGGCAGTTTGGACCTAGTACTGGGTGGTGAGCCAGGAACACGTTGGGTTTCAGGGCACAGTCCCTGGAGAGGCTAGCGTTCGCCCTGTGTATGGTGTGGGGTGGAAGTCTCTTCTTGGCAGGAGGGTGGAGATGATGATTTTGCTGGTTGGGAAGGTGGTGGAGGCTTTTTCAATAATTCTCCTGAGTGAGTCTGCCACTCTCTCCTGTTGGGACCATAGGTCGTTGGTGCCTGTGTGGATGATAATATGGCTGGGGAATCCCAGCTCAGCCACGGTCAAAAGCTCCAGGGCTCTCTGGGTGTTAGGGCACCAGATCTTCTTGACTCTATGTATCTGGAAAAGTTTCTGTTAATCTAGAAACTTCCCGTTGGAGTCCATGAGCAGGATAACTTCAGCCCCTCTGCCTCTGTGTGCCTGTGCAGTCTCAGTGGAGTGTGGAGTTGAATCCACTGGTGCTGGGGTGGGAGCATGGCTGTGGCTGGAGGCCGGAGCTGGTTGAGTGAGGTGGGGTGAGCTCCCAGGGGTAGGGCTATGTGGAGTCTGAGCAGGTGCAGGGCTGGTTTGGGTGGGGATGGTTTGGCTCTGAGGGGTGGCTGTGGGTAGACAGCATTGTGTTTTCAGGCTCTCCTGTAGACTGAGCAGAGTTCCGTCCCTCTCCAGCAGCTCCTCTCTCAGTGCTGCTATCTCTGCCTTACAGCTGTCTCTGTCGCTTCTCAGCTGCTTCACCTCCTCACTGAGGTAGTCCAGCTGTCTGCTATGACTGGTTCTGTCCTGCTGAAACTCTCTCAACTGAGCGTCGAGTATGTCCTCCCGTTCTCTCCTGAAGATGGTCAGGGTATTCTGGATGGAGGTAGAGTTAAGCTGCTGTTGGTCCAGCTGCTCCCTGAGCTGTACCAGCTCCATCTCCATCTGGGAGAACTGTTTCGTCATGATATTCAGAGCCTCTGAGTGCTCCACTAGGGGAGGGTCAGTGTCAGGGTCTGCAGGCTCTCTGTCAGGCGTGGGGAGAGAAGAGGTGGAGGTTTTGCTTCCATGGGTTGGTGGGGTATTTGTAAGACGCTCCTTCTCCTTTTGAGCCTTGAGTTTCAAAGTGGGGAAGAGATCTTCAAACGTTGCCAGGTGTCCTTGAACCATGACAGTTCCATTATTATACAGGTTGACTGTCATGATGGTGTTGTTTGGGTCATTTTCCTCAAATATACTTATATTCCATCCATTGCACATCTCTTTACTTTTTACTGAGGAGTAGTGGGAGCTGATGACCTCCAGCCAGGAATAAGCTTCATCAGTGTAGAAGATTAAATTACATGCCCTCCCATCTTTACACAGGTCAAGAAAGAGTGTTTCTGGTCTTTTCCGGAGAACTTTTTTTTTATATTTGCTCCTTGCATTCTTGCCTTTTACATCTGGGGGATATTCTATTCTCTCAGAGTGGGCAGACATCACAATACAGTTAACACTCTGAGGTCTGTGAGTTTTTGAACAGGAAAGTTCCGTTGCTACTGCTGCAGGGAGATGCCACTGATGCCGTTGCTAGGCAACCATCCAACTGTTATTTAGCTAGTTAGCTGTTAGCTTTAATATTTCAGTTGGGATTTTATTTAATTCAAAGTGTCAAAACTTACTGTCAGTGTCCAGTAGTTTTCACTTAGTCTTCTTGTTTGTTTAGTTGGGTCCTCCTCTGTCTTCTTCTTTTCTTTTCTTCTAGTTGTTTTGATTGCTTAGGTTAGCAACATTGCATCCAAGTAGCTAAATGTCATGATCTTTGTCTCCAGGGTCCTGTTCCAGCTGTTTTCCCTCTCGTTCTCCTCTTTCTCCTCTCTGGCTTGTTCTGTTGACTTCTGTATTCAAGTTCTTTACTTTTTTTTCAGTGTTTATCTTATTTCTGAACAAAAAACGATAATACTGTTCAGGAGCTATTCTTAAGCATGTCTGCTCAGTTCGTTACCGTGGTACTCTCTCTCTCTCTCTCTCTCTCTCTCTGTCTCTCTCTCTCTCTCCCTCCCTCTCTCTCTCTCTCCACAACACTTCCTGTATGTGTCCTCGATGAGCTTCAGTGTCACATCAAGCATCACACAGGCACGTCAGTCCAGAATGCAAGCAATATCAAATGTAAATCAAATGAACTGAGAGAAAGAACAGCTGCTTTAGTGCCACCATCAGAAGAACTGTTCCTAATATTTATCATTCTTTTAATTAAGACTGGACTGTTCTGCTGCATTCTGCTGTAAATCAACATGAATTATAGAAGAAGACACAAAAAACTAACAAGAGAATTTAGTTTAAATGGATTTATTTAATTGATTTACTTATCAGGAGCATCTTTCACCTAAATTTCGCTAGAGTCATTGTCACCACATGCAGCTAGTTGACCGACACTGTGTGTCCTGGTGTTTGACTGTTCTCTGGTCTATACTGCCACCTCGTGGCTCCCTGTTTATTGTTATCAAGTCAAAACAGAACTAAATGAAAGAAAAGAAAAAAACAAGAGGAAAGAGAACATCAATCAAAAGTCCGTGTGAAAAGAAAAGTGTTTCTGTTTCTCCACATCTTCTATCTAAATTACTCCGAACCCCTTACATCAAGGATTTCATTTCATCAGTCTGTTTGTGATCAGAAGCTTTATTCGCTACGTATTTGATGATGAAAGGTTTAGATATGAATTAAAAGTGTTTTTAGAGTCATTGAATAGATAAGTAGTCATGTGACCACAGGAAGTTTACCTCACACTCCTCAATTTATGTTGGACACACACAAGAACACAAAAACACACACAATTTTGACCTGGGGATATCCTGGCTAATGGTTGACATATACCAGTCAGTGGTTATCCAAAATAACTAGTAATTTCTGCATATTGTATTCAAAAACATAGTATAATTTCATGTAAAAGAGGTTTATTGTTCATAGATTAAGCATAATTAAAAGAATAAGAGGTGTAAAAGAAGTTTAAAATGTGTGGTAATGAGTTGGAATGAAGTTTGTTAAAAATATGTAACAAAGATGATTGAAATTTTGTTTATTGTATGTTTTTCTTTCTTTGTATTTGGATATTAGAATGTTGTTTTATTGAATGTTTTAAATTGATATATATTTTTTATTTTATCCATTGTTTTATTCTGATGTCCCTTTGTAAAGTGCCCTTGAGTGACCTGAAAGGCGCTTCGTAAATAAAATGTATTATTATTATTATTACTATTAAAGAATGGTGTGATTAATTTACACTTTGGTTGTTTATATACAATATAAACAACCAAACTAGACGGGTCAATTTGACCTGGTACAACGGATGTGACTATTTGCTGCCATTAAAAAAATTGAAATGGTTTCAAAACAATATCATGACTAAACCTTGACTTTTACCAGTATGTGATATTCCATCTACTTTTGTGCTTGTGATCATAACCATAGTGAAAATAATTCAGGATTTCTGCTTTTTTTTGGGTTTTTTTTTACACATTAATGAGGTATTACTTTATGTAAATGTGGTCTATCATACCATAAATGACAAAAATAAGTGTAAGATATATGTTAGATATGTAAGTGTATGTTCACCAAAAAGGTGAAACAAAAACATTTGGTGATCATTTTATACCTAATGCATTATTAGCAGTCAAAACAGACCGGGTCAATTTGACCCGAGAGGACAAAAGTTGCGTAAATGAGAGGACAATAAGAGGGTTAAAAGGGCCATTGTTAAATTGATGGCATTAATAAAATTAAAAATAATCTCACATTAGTTTTATTCTGTCTCATTTATACATCAGTATTTACTGCTGGCTGTTTACCACTAGAGGGCTCATTTTACCTCCAGCTTGAGACAAGTTGTGCCATAGGACTACTTTTCTTTGATCGGTCCTTGTTCTGAAAGCATCACAGTTAGATAACTTGTTTTAATTTGTCTGGGTACACAACAACCTGAGGTGTGTGTATAGTAACTAGTAATTAAGACAAATACCCTTTTATTTAGCAGTAAATTGATGAAATATCCATATAAACAAACTGATTAAAGAAATGAGTGTGACTATCTGCAGACAGCTGAACAGTAGTTCTTGAACAAACGGACCAATCACAGGACTGGATGGAGCTGAAGGCGTCCCACATGCTGAATCCACTGACCGGTTGGAGGTGCAGCAGAGAGTTCATCATTTGTGTCTTTCCATCAGACAAAGATTCACCCTCCTCAGTCTAATATATTGCCCTGTTATGTCCACACACACCAAGAGAACACCAGAGAGCTGTGATGGTTTAACTACAGGCAGACGCGTGATGATGATGATGATGATGATGATGATGATGATGATGATGATGACAGAGGACAGAGCAGATAACAAAGCTCCAGAAAAAAACTCCAGTTTCAAATGTAAATCAAATCAATTTTATTTATGTAGTCCAAAATGACAATCACACTGCCTCAATGGGCTTTACAATCTGTACAGTGAACAACATCCTCTGTCCTTAGACCCTCGACTCGAGTGAGGAAAAACTTCACATGTTGATGGAAAAAAAACCCTTTTAACAGGGTAAAAAAAAAAACAATGGAAGAAACCTCAGGAAGAGCCACAGAGGAGGGATCCCTCTTCCAGGACGGACAGACGTGCAATAGATGTTGCATGTACAGAAAAGAGTAACTAATCACAGTTACACTGACAGATTGTCTGATAAAAATTATATGTAATGTGAGTGGATCCAGGAGACGACTGAGCTGGACGAGGCATCACCAAGTGGTGCCAGGGCCACACGACCTCCTGTCCACCCTGGCGACCTGGAAGAGGGCAGGCCAAACAAGATCATTAATAATAGACAGAGGCATTAAGATTTACAGAAATATATATATTTAAATATAAATTTCTGTAAATCTTAATGCCTCTCTCTCATCTTGCAGCTTTTGGGAACAGAAAACAAAACAAACTCATTTTGTTTTAGTTTTTGTTGCAACTGGTACCAAGATGTTTATATAACAATTCAAAAAATATTTTTTTAATGTATTCTAAAAGAACCCCAAACTTTTGTCTCACTGCAAAAAGTGAGGTCCAACTTTAGAAGATATTTAAAAAATATATGAAAATAATGTATTTGGTATGTAAGGGATAAGGGTTAGGGTTGGTCACTTCTGGACGAATCAGTCCGGTTCTATACATTATCCCGCTTATTACACGGCTACTTGCCAACAGAAAAATAACTTAACACGGTGTGTCTTTTTGCAATTTATTTGTTCCAATTCATAGTGAGCTGAAGAAATACGTTGAACAGAACATTCTTTAGAACACAGCAGAAGCTCAATCGTCCGCTGAAATTCAATTCTAACCATTCTTATCAGTCTTCTATTTTATCAACGTATATAATTTATGATATTGTGATCAAAAAGAAGGATTAATTTTGTTATTTCAACATATTCTAATTTTTATCCAGAATGTGACAAAGCTTGACGGTGATTTTGTTTTCCAGTTGAAGGTCTTTTGCAATAATGTAATCCACTGCAGGGTTGAAATCTTTGTATATGGTTTTTCTAATCAGTATCATGAAACAGTTGTTAACCATTTCATTCCACTTCTTTCTCCAAAGTTTACATTTCATCCCAATGTCTTGATCTTGGACGTTTTCAAAACTGGAAATAATCTCTCTCTTCTCCAAATGATCTTTTCTCAGACCAACTGATGTTGCCAGTTCCTTCAGCTGTTTAACATCATTTTTGATATCTTTGTTCTCAAACTCCTCAGGATCCAGTTTATTGTAATATTTACTGACTAATTTAAAGGGGATATTGTCACATTTTTCAATCAATGGTTTGAAAAATTGAAAAACTTCCATGTTAGAGATGTGGGAATAATTGACATCTTTAAAATAGTCTGGAGCAACTACCCAAGACTCTTTGTAAACCACCTCAGCACCAAATCCATAATCATTTTGGCAATGAACAAAAAATTTTAGCAGTAGAATCATACACGATTCTCTGCATTCTTCTTCTCTCACCTTACACGGGCTGTAATGCGTGTAGATGAAAACACGTTCAACATTGGTTACATTGTTCTGAAAATAATTATCAAGAACTGTGACTAAGATTTCCTCACTATGTAATTTATCTTTTATGGTAGAATTGGAATTATTCTTTGGATTGTATGGCTCAATCAAAGGAGAAATCTGAGGGTCACCGTCTTTGTAAAACACAATCGCAAATGCATATTGTTTTTTCTTTCCTGTTTGAATCATGCGGTCACATTTGTCTATGAAAGACTGCGAGGGCCAACCTGCACCAACTGCATTATTTACTTCTTTTTTTATATTCAAATACCATTTCATTATGTCAGCATAAAGATTAGCTTTTCTTTTGCCATCATTTTCGCTTATTTCTTTTATCCTCTTTTTAAACCACAGAATAAATCTTCCTGTACGGGGAGTAATATCAGTATTGTCATCAAAGGAGGTATTTTTAAAACAAAAGTTTGCCTGATTTATAAAATGTGGTAAATCAATTTTTTTTATAGAATTTATATCCATATTATTAGAAAACTTAATAAACAAATCTATTGGATAATTGAATATGTTGTTGTTATTCTCCTCTGGGCTTGAAGGATTATCCTCCTGCTGCTGGTCTTCTTCCCTGGGTAATGAACAAGGTTGAATTTAAATAAACTCACAGGACAAAATCATGTGCTGAACATAATGAACACTGTTTGTTACCTTTTTACAAACTGACAGTCAATGGTTTGTTTTTTCAAAAATGATCAAGCTCCATAACATTCAGAAAGTACTTTTTCTTTTTTTAACCCCAAACTGATTTCTTTCTGTTCTTTTCCCAACAGAGTTGTCACATCATAAAGAGATTTCATTTTCTACAGATATTTGTGACAGTTATGGAAGGCACCAACAAATGTTGTCATCCTACCAGACAAACATTACATTTCACTACAGAAAACTTTTTGCAGCTCCAGAGGGCATAGATGTATTTTTTTTTCATTTAATTTGAAGGAGCTGTCCTAAATGAAATAGAACTGCTCTGACAGAGAGGTGCAGAGACTGGATATATCTGACTTGGTGGAACTGGTCAATGGCATCTCTTCTCGCTCAGCATTTTCTGGAACTTGTTGTCTGGCTCTCTTCGGCTTGCTCGACTGACTAAATACATCATAAAAAATGATGTTGTTAAACTATTCACTTGCACGATACCCCATGCACTGTCAAAGAAGAGCTGAACATTTTTTATTTTATTCTCTCTCCCCTTTGAAATGGGAAGTGACAAAACACGATAATACTGTTCTCTAAAGAAAACACACTTTGATTAACAAATGAAGAAGTCATGTGAGTAAAACAGTTGTTTATTTGCTTGGGGGAAGTTAGGTTGGTTGCTAAACACCGAACCACAGATGACTTTCTGTTTAGTTTCCTCAACAGTCATAAACAAATGATGTCGTCCTACACGTCACATCAGAAAACCTTCTGTTCCTCCACTGTTAAGGTTGATAACATTAGTGCAAATGGAGGACATGAGAGTCTTTGTCAGGAATAAGGAGCAGGGCGGAAAACTTGTGTTCTTGAGAGATTTTGAATCGAAATCTTCAGAAGGATTTGACTAAGTTGTACAAACAGTACGTTACAGTGCTAATCTGTACAAACTTGAATGAAGACTAATCAAAGTGAAACTGGATACATTTGACTGACTTTGTTAGACTGAAAAAAAGAAAATTCAGCCGTATAAAGTAAAACTGAGTCTGTGTTTTCACATTAACTTGACTCAGTTTCATGGAACCAGTTGCCATAACTCGACTGACTAAATACAGCATTTCATTTCTTAGAGTACCTTTGGGTTATGAAGGGCTGCAGTTCGGTGGAACTGGTCGATGACATCCTCTGTCTCTGAGTTGTAATCGTAGGTCTGAAAGTGAACACCGGCATTGTTTGATCAAAGTGCGCAGGCTTGTGTTGGCTTATAAACCCTCCTCTTAGCCAATCATCTTGCGCAATCGGTTGTTGCCATATTAAGTTTCAGTTTCCATTGTTAAACCTTTACTCGTTGCGATTTGAGAAATGCTTTCACTTCTGTTGTCCAGTAAATTGTTTTATGGTGTGGAGCAACTGTGGGTGCATCAGACAAGAACTGATTTGACGAGACTTATTCACATCCAACGGTGAAACGCTCAGCTCCTCCAACTGAACCAGGCAGTGAAGAGACAACCTGGCTAAGGCTGGCTAACCTCACCAACCAGCCAGCTCTCAGCTCATTGTCAAAAGAACAAAACAAGCTGCGAAAGATTTGAAATGTGGCTGTTTTCTTCTCCCCATCAGTCCTTCTTTACAGTATTCCTCCTCACAATTTATTAAAATGCTTTCACTTCTGTTTCTCGATAAATCTTTCTCTCTTGTTCTCTACATGCACCTGTGGGTGTGGTTAGATGGGAAGTGGCATAATAAAGACTCACGTTATACAGCAGGTGATTAATACACATCCCAAAGGATGCAAGAAGACAACAGCCACCCTCCCCACATAGTCTGTCCACACAGGAGTATCTGCAGCTGTACCACCAGACCACAGAGCAGCTTCTCCTCTCCCAACCTGTAATAATGTAGTTGTTCAATTCATGTTGTTTTTATACAGCAGATTATCTCCTTGTTTTACAATCCTGTTTGTATCATGCTTGTAAAATGATCTTGAAGTGGAACTTTGTCCTGATGCTCATTTCTTCCAACAGGTGAGCCTGTTCAACCCGAACCCGGTGGACCTGGAGCAGAAAAATTCTGGCAGCACTGCGACGTGAGCGGCTTCTTTGAGATCGCGCTGATCCGCTGGCATTTCCTGATGAAATTCTCTGTGAGCGATATAGATTTTCAGCCGAGGGAATACGGTACATCTGCTCACTTATTGAGCCGAGTGTCAGGATGCCACTGACAGGGGCGCCGCTAGGGATTTTGGGCCCCATGAAAAGAATCTTTACAGGGCCCCCAACACAGCGGTGAATTTTTTTTATGCTATTTTACATACAATTATGCATTTTAATGGTATTTTTGACTAT
>CAEMYA010000205.1:59992-70300 GCA_903131615.1 Diplodus sargus
GTGTGTGTGTGTGCGTGTGTGTGTTCATAGAAAGCTGACAAAATGACAAAACCACATAACAAATTGAAATCAAGTAAATAGAAAGCCGCAAGGCCACCCTCACCTTCTGAACGGCTTTAAACTTTCAAGGAGAGTCAGACGCAAGTTCACGTTTAGACTGAGAAAAGGATTCGGTGCTGGATAAGGGTGAGTTATCAGTAATCCTGGGTCAGCTATCTTCACAAAATTAGCTTTACTCGAACTTTAAAGCTGAACTGTAGTGTTCTCTTGTAAACGAGCAAAAGTTATCCATATTTTCTAGTTAGAAGTCTTCCCTTGTCTTCACTGGCGCATCGCTCCATTTGTTGGAGCATTACTGCCACCTGTGGATCTGTGAAATCGTGTGAAATGATTAGAAGGATTGTATGTTGCGGCATACGAACTCCGCATAACCAAACTCAACAGGGAACCTTTTAAATCTAACATCAGCAATAGGCAGGTGGTGAAGATAACTCCTGTAAACAGCAACAGCAGCAATGGTCGGAGTGAAACTCAAACTCAAACCCAAAGGCCGAGATGTAAAGTCAAAATAACCCAAATACACTGCTTTTATTTGTAATTTTTTATTTTTTTCTTAAAGCTCCCATATTATGCTCATTTTCAGGTGTGTATTTTTTCTTTTGGGTGTCTACTACTAAATGTTTACATCCTGTAATGTTCAGAAAACACATTATTTTCCTCATCCTGTCCATTGCTGCAGCACCTCTATTCACCCTCTGTCTGAACGCTCTGATTGGTCAGCTCTCACAGGCCTAGAAAATGCCCATCCTGCTGTCTTTTCCTTTACATCTGGCAGCCTGGCCTCATCGGTTTGACTTGGAACGGCAGGGATTTGCATTTCCACCACAACTGTTCATCATACATGAAGGTGAATCTTCAACCAGTGGCGCGCTTGTCTCGATCCCGCAAGGACATATGTTTTCTTGATTCCGTTGGTTTGTTGATTGGTTGGTTTGTCTGCAGGATTACACTATAACAACTGAACAGATTTCCATTAAACTGGGATGGAGGGTGACCTTCAGTCCAGAATAGACCCCGTTATCTTTAGGTGTACATTTGGATAAAAGGACAGATCTGGGAAGATTACCTCAATTTCTTTATACTGCAAGATTGCGAGATGGCGTTTTTCCACATTTTTGTTTGTTTCAGGGATCTGGGATACGGGCGGCTGTGGCTCAGGGGTAGAGCCAGCGTCTTGTTATGGGAAGGTTGCTGATTTGATTCCCCTGGTCTGCATGTCGAAGTGCCCTTGGGAAAGATACTGAGCCCCAAACTGCTCCTGACTGGTCGGCACCTTGCATGGCAGCCACTGCCATCAGTGTATGTATGTATGAATTATTGTAAGTTGCTGCTTAATGCCCTAAATGTAATGTAATGTGATGGATCTTGATGAAAAAGGACTTTCAAGACTCTGTTAGTTAAACTGTGGGTGGTTTAAAAATGATACATGATGCAATGAAGACTATCAAGCTTGTTATTGGATGAGGCTTGATTGAATCAACTGTCGGGCCTTGGTGGAGATTTGCGCTCTACTGACTGCCATGCAAGTTTTAAAGGCTTTTGTTAGTGATGCTGGCGTATTTGTTATCCTGTAAATTTCCTGTTTTTGCTTGCTATTCTTGAATCTTTCTGGTGATGAGTCGTATTTAGTGACGGCAGCGAATGACTCTTGTTACTTTTTGTTTTATCTTGTCATATTTCAATTTAACTACGTTTTGGATGTGCGTGTGTATGTGTGCATGCGTGCATGGTTTTGTAACTGTGAATTTCCCCGAGTGCACAGGGTTTGAACCCCGGTGTGCTGTTTGCACATGCTCATCGATGTGTGTGTATGCTTGTGTGCTCACTCTGCACTCCAAGTATTCCAGTCTGCATTATTTAAGGCGGGGCATTACATTATTTGTCTTTATGTAACAGCTGCCCTGAGCAGCTGACATGCATCCCTCATGTGCGTGTATTTGTGTGTGTTTGTGTGTGTGTGTGTGTGTGTGTGTGTGCGTGTGTGTGTGCTTGTGTGTGTAGGTGTGTGCTGTACAGAAAAAGAACCTTTGAGTCCATGTTTACGTAAGAGTAGCAAGCATTTCACTGTTCCATGGCGTCGGGAAAGCCCTTTTCCACCCACATCCGCTGCTGCAGTCTGTTCGCAAGAGCCGTGTACACACACACGCACGCACACACGCGCGCACACACACACACACACACACACACACACAGAGCGCGTGCTACAACTGTCGCCTTGAATAATGAAACACGACCCTCTTGATATGGCTTCATAAATATTACATCAATAATCTGACATTAATGGGTTTTTCCTTCCATGTAATCCTGCCTTCTTATTTGTTCAAAGCAGCCACACAAACAACAGAAAAACTCCTGAAAAGTCCGAAGTCGTGCCTCGTAGACACACACACACACACACACACACACACACACACACACACACACACACACACACACACACACACACAGTATACTGCGAGGCCTTTAGACAACAATAATACAGTCTGTTGACCAAATATGTTTGTTGACACACAGCATCAGTATATTTATGAAAACACATTGTATTCAGAGCAATAGAGCCAGTGAATAATGCATTTTTTTTCCTTGTGTTTTACCTGCTGTCTGCCAACTATAGGTGTTGCTGTTTGATATCTCACTGCGATCGTGGGTCTCACAGCTGTTACAGCATGGGGGAAGCCCTTTGTACGTCTGTGTGTACTTGTGTGTGTGTGTGTGTGTCTGTGTGTGTGTGTGTGTGTGTTTGCTTTTGTAATGAGGCTGCTGGTTTCTGGGGAAAGCCCAAGGGCTAACCTCCACCCACTCACTGTTTCTGGATACCTCTGTGCATCACTGTGTCTCCCTCTCTATCTGTCAGGGGGTGCAAACACATCGGCCTCTGGATTTCTCTCTCTCTCTCACACACACACACACACACACACACACACACACACACACACACACACACACACACACACACACACACACACACACACACACACACACAAGCTCTCTCTCCCTCTCTCTCTGTTTTTCTTCCTCTCTCTATGCCCTTTCTGAATACCTCTCTCTGTTTTTATGATTTAACTCCCTCACTTCTTCTCATTGCTGTACATCTTTAAACCAAGGGCACAGACAGGGCTTCCGCTCTTCCTATAGAGCTTAAGTATTATGAGAGAGAGACAGAGAGAGCTGTGTGCGTGTGTGTGTGTGAGAAAAATGAGTTTTTTGTGATGCATCACTAAAACATCTGAGAAGAGTGTGAATGGACCGGAAGATGCTTATACAACGACCACATTTACATCCCTGTATTCTACTGTGTGTCGGACTACTTGAACCTGACACAGGCCTGAGCCACTTAGTGTTTTTATCCACTCAGTAAAATGAGGACCTTGAGATATAGTTTTAAACTGGATATTGTCTACAAAGCATTAACTGTGTGATTAATTTTGATTTATTAGCAAGTTTTACATAGTGTTAACTACACTTATTTAATATTACGACAATTTTGCTAGCGGCGTGGCTCTGCGGATGCATCTGTTGGTTGCTCAATCGGTCGGTTCACCACTTTGGACCAGACTGAAATATCTCAACATCTATCGGATAACAAGCATTCATAAATCCCCTGAGGATAAAGCTGTAGGACTTCAGCGATCCTCTGACTTATCCACTTAAGGTCAAGTTTTTGTTTTTCCAATAATACATGTTTTTTTTAGACCAAATAGGGTTGCCACAATTTGTACTACTCAATTATCGTGGTCAAACATATTTATGACAATATTAATACAATATCAATAGAACATTTAAAAAAAAATGCTATCAGTCAATTCATCTTTAAGTTAGTTTACTATTAGGGCTGTAAATGTTACACAAAAGTTACAGTCCGGTATGTAGCTTTGGTACAAGTTGGTACAAAATGGTGAACTTTGTTAACATTATTCTTTCGAAATTGAAGTACTCCTTGTTCGTTCCATGGAACAGCCTTCCAGAGCCGCTAGCATGACTGAGGACTGTTCTTGTTTGAGTCACATTTCACCTGTGTTTTAGTGAAAAATCACCACGAAAGTTGTAAGGAGATGAGCAATGACTCATGAGCATCAGGTACAATTTTTCACTCTGACTGCAGAATTTATACGTAGGACTATTCTCGGAAACATTACTGAGAAATGCTACGGCTTACAGACTGCTTCAAAACGGTTATGCTGATGAGACACTTTAACATTGCTTGAGTTGCACTGAATTATCTACCTCGTATTATGTAAATTGGATTACATGAATCTTTGCGACCCTCGAGGAATGTATTGTTGTTTATGAGCGAATAGACACAATAAAAACAAAATAACAACTTCTTCCGAAAGATGATAGCATTTAAAGGACTTCAGAAAACCCCCCAAATACCCAAAATAGATATATGAGCACCTTAAAATACAGAAAAGCAACACTTTTCTGTCACCTTCCCAACAAAAAATTGAATTGACTCATTGCTTCTGTCCCACTGTATTGCACTATACGACTCAAAGGTCCAAGCTCTTGTCACCACTCATTAATATCTACAGAGTCATCCCTGATAATCGTGTTTTCACCAGGCTGGTCTGCTGTCGGGCTGCCAAGAGTGCTGAAACTAACAAAACTGCATCGTCATCCTACTTGCATCTGTAATCACAAAACACGTGAAACGAGAATCGGCATGTCAACGTGACACCCGGTCAGCGGAGTGCCAGAGGAAACCCCCCGCGGGGGAGCAGGACACCTCCATGTCATACGAGAGCGTTCACACCGTTTGTTTCAGAATTAATTCCCACCATTATTGACTAATCAGCCGTCTGCCTGCGTGTGGAGTGATACAGAGTGTGATGTGTGTGTGTGGGTGAGGTAATAAGTAGAGCCTGTAAGTAGCAGTGTGGTGGGAGGAAAGGTACTGGCTGTTATTGGATGTAGAGTGGGAGGCAGGCAGGCAGAAGCAGGGCTCCCCTGGTTACTGTTGCTCTGTGGGTGGCTACCGGCAGCCAGGCTCTCCTCATGACACTGTCGCTGGGCTGAGGGGGCGATGGACGGGACTGCCGCTCTCCCTTTCTCTGTCTCTTCAACTCACACTCCACGCCCCCTTTCCTGTGCCTGTTGTCCTCTTTCGTCTCCCTTTTTCTTCTTCCCTTCTTCGCCACCAACACAATCTTTCACTTTCCGCCGACATCGGTCCCCACAACTCTCAAGGTCCCTCCACTCTTTTTCTTTGTGGGTTTTCCTCCGCGTCTCTCCCACGCCGGCCCCCCCACCCTCTGGTCTTGAATGGAGGTTTCTGAACTCGACGGTGGTCTGAGGAAAGACCTTTTCTCCACCGCCTCGGCCTCTCAACAACCCCCTCTGCTCTTTCTCTATTTACTTCGTCCTACCTGCCAGCTTTCTTTCACGTATTGATCCCACCACGCACTAACAGCGCATACACTCGTAATGTCACTGACTTTTCTCCCTATTCTGACTCGTCTGTCTCTTTGCCCTCCTTCATTTGACCGTCGCTTTGTGCGTCATTGCTTTATGCCTGTTTTGTGTAGCTATCTTTATTGCCGGGTCCGTGTGTGTGTGGTCAGCTGTTCTCAGTGCTACACAACTGATGTCAGATCGGACAGTCTCAAAGCAATAAGGCAGTAATCTCTTAAAGGCCCAGAGGCTTTAAAGTCCACACCTTCTCTCATCTCTCTTCTCGTCCTCCCTTCCTCCTTCTCACCTTTAGAAAGAAAGACTATATTACCTCCAAATGGATCTTTTGGTGCGGCGATGCCCTCGTAGCTCTGACGCGCACACACACTGATGCATACGTGTGTGCTTACATACTCACAAAAAGCGCATGTACACACACACACAAGCGCGCGCGAGCTTGCTCCTCTGGACGTTGCTCTGCACCCACCATCTTTATGAAGCTGAGAATTATTCCACCATAGGTAATCATAACTTGCCATACTTGGGACTCATACAAATACACCTTGGCCCCCTTTCTCTTATGATGTGTATACAGCCATCTAATATAGAGGCTACAGGCCAGGGCTTGATAGTCCAGAAACCAGTGGGAATATTCAGTGACCCAATGCTCTTTTCAGCCCCTTGACTGTGTCACATTTGACGAACAGTGCGACTGTTTCATGCTTTCCTCATCTCTCTGTGTGTTTACACTGAGGAATAGCTTCAGAGCACAGAAGCATTAAAACCATGTCTTCATAGCAGCGTGCACAGAAATAGAAGCACGCTGTGTCGTTTGATATAAAATGTGCGCTTTGGGTGAGCGTGAAGGCAGGACGGGCAGACAGACAGGAGAGAGAGCTGCCCCCAAGCTAGCACTTATATAACAATATGTCTAGGATATATAGCACACAGAGGATCCATACTGCTGTTGGTCAACAGTAGAGTCATTTAATCTAGGCCTGCAGGAGCCTGATGTGCTGATCTGCATATGCATCCCACAATATTTTCCACTGCATCAAAGTTTAGAAGAAACTTGTGCTGATAGCACTTCTACGAAAGTTTATATTTGGTACTCAAGAGCCAGAACTGCACCAGCTACAGGCCCGGGTTGGATGCTTAGACTTCCTTTGAATCCTGAGCTGTCTCTATAGCAACCACTGTAGGCAGTTGCTGTGGTAATCACTAGCTGTTCCTGCCCCTGGCGTCGTTAAGTGTTTGAAGTTGTCCCAGAGGTGCTCTGCTGAAAGGGTTAACTCCACCGCTCCCCTGATAGACGTGTTCGCCGGCACGCTTATTTGTCTCTTTGATGTTTCCTAGTGAAGGGGTTATCTGGCATCCGGGTCTATCTGGAGGTGTTTGGAGTGAACGAGCGGCGGGCCGCAGTCTGACATTGATGCTAAAGCCAAAAGAATAGGTCAATGTGTCTGCTGGTTTGTAGATGCGCCACACAAACGAGATGCCCACCACTCAGCGCAGCGTGGCGCCTGGGGGTGAAGGGGTGTCAGAAGCCGTTAGCCAAAGAGAGGCAACGGGCGCTGACACCAGTCAGAATGGCAGATGTCCACACGACTAGGCAGGGTGGCACATGAGGGCACGGGACAGACCAGGACTGGCTTGTAGAGGCTGTCCCCCCTGGACATGGCAGGAAGCAGACAGAGGCGTTTCTAACATGGGCAGCAGACTGCACCCACCACCGCCCGACCTCTCATAAACTCAGAGCCACATTAAAGGCTGACAGAATTGATTAGGAGCTGATACCGGCGCTGACCTGATGGAGCCGAGTGTTTACTTGTTCTTCCATCTCTGTGAGAACCGAGAGTTTTTAGACCTTCAGAGTGAGGACACTCTTAACTTATTCAAGGGAGTGTTTGGGTTCAGCGTTAAAGGTAGGGAAGGCGATTCCGGAGAAAGATTAATGATTGAATCTCGTTCCCAGGTCGTCAGATGTCAATACTTTGGGTTAGAACTTCGGGCCGATTGCCGAAACAAAGCGTTGATATTTGACGACGTGGGAATGATACTCAACAATCAACAACCTTGCTCCAGAATCGCTTTCCGTGCCAGTAATTTGAGGACCGCTGTTAGGGTTAAGGATAGGGAATATTAAGTAAATATAGTGAAGAAGAGTTCTCATAAGGACAGAAGTACAATGGCATGTGTGTGAGTGACACAGAGTTTATGAGAGTGTGTCTGTGGTCCTGTTTCTACAGATTTCTGCCAGGGCTTGTCAAACCTGACAGCACAAGCAAATTGTCTTGGCAGTATACGTAGATATTGAACACACCAATCATGTTCCTGTCAATCTCGGCTCCAAACCAGCGCCCTCTAGTGGGCAAAGCCTCTGACCACAAGAGCATGCTTTGGAAGTAATTCTGCAGTGTTTCCTTAATGTGCACTTTCTGTTTTGGATCAGTGTGAAGTCTTCTGTCTTTCAGAAGCAGTATATCCGTGGTGACAGGCTTACAATGTATGTATCTTTTTTCCATGTGATGTTAGAAAGTGAGAAATATTGGTTGTTCGTCAACATTTGTAAACATCTCTCACCAACATGTCAACAGTAAAAGTTTAACTAAATAAATTCAGTGTCAGTTCGGTGTGTTCTTCTGCAGTGCTTCGAGTGTTTTCCCAGAGCACAGCTAGCGCAAGATCCTCCTCCTGAACTCCCTCCTCAAGACATTCGACAAGAAAGATAATATTTTCCTGAAAGCAAAATACTATTGTTGACATTGTCCTGAGTCACGTTTAAAAAAAAGTTTCATAATTTGAAAGGACGTATTCATGGTACATTTTCATGCCTGGCTGCTTCAAATGATTCTGCACTCTGAACATTACGGTCTGAGAAGCATTCATTGTGTGATATCTTCGTTGATGGATAATTTACAGACTGCGGCTAACGGGACGTCCATCAATCTTTCACTATTTCTAACATATTTCTTTCAGTGTACTCCAACTGTTCTGCTGTGGGGAAACTGACACATGTCAGGAAAGGTCAGAAAACTAGAAGTAGAAAAGGTAAAAGTTTGAACATCAGTCGCCCAGGCACCAGCTTCACACGAGTTCTCAACTAAAGGAGGATCTACCGAAAGCTATCCATTGAAACTAGTTAGTTTGGCACCGACAGTAGTAAGTTCAATTTAATTACTCTGGCATAAAGTCCAAATTAACCAAATTACAGAGGCAGAAAATGCAGTTTCCATTTCCTCTGTCTTATCAGGATTACTGTGATGTCCCTCATGTCTCATTGTCTTTCTGGTAAGGTGAAAGCAGGGTCTTTTTCTGGATCCCACTGCTTTTAGGACCAGCCCTACTCTGTTTCTGACTGGCTTACCATTACTTCTTATTGGCTCTGTTGGTACTGTTGGGCAAATGAACACTGTAACGCTTCAGCCAACACATTATGATAGCATACTGTCGTTAATTGTTATAAATTATAGTTGTCAATTGGAAAGTTATGACCCTACCATATAGTGTTGGCAAGCAAATACATATGGTTAGAAATCTCCCTTATTGTGTCTAATGTCAATTCAATCAAAGTCATGGTTTGAAATGGGGGGGGTCTGACCCACCAATCAAGACCTGGAACCCCCGAAAAGAGGCAAAAACAAGGAGGAGAGGGATTAACAATTATTCTTCTTACCTGTAATTGCAAACATGTATAATAATAATATACATATGTTTCCCATATCAAGAATCTTTTAATACGATTTCAGACACCCCTAAAGTGGAACGTACCACTCTCTAACCTTACGTGAGGTGAGTGACTCATCTGCCTGCGTCACTCCCGTCAGTTGGTCACCAGAGTTCAAGAGTGTCGCGCGAAACACTGTCGGATGATGTGAGTAGCTGTCTGGCTAAACTTGATACACTTTACTTTCTTAAGAATTTCTGAATCAAATATAGTGTCAACTGTCTACGGACGGCGGCTAACTGCTATGTTTTAGCCTGTCAATATAAAATGTAATTTAATGTTAGCTAACACTGTTGTCAGTTGTATAGTAAGACAATGGAGGATTAGTTTAAGAGATAGTTTTGACATCAGTATAGACAGAGGAGGATGAAGAACTGAGATCCTACAGCAATGCAAAAATACAGAAATACAATTAAAAGTCCTGGTTTTAAAATCATTTCATCAAATCATCAAAAGTACGAATTCTGCAGTAAATCATGTTGTGTTTTTAACACTGAGGATTCAGTGCATACATTGTTTGGGTCGAACAGAAAAAGAAGAAGTTCTGCTAAATAAAGTTGGATTAATTTTTCAGATTTTTCTTTGCGTTTTTGTGAAATATTATAGAATTTTACCTCTTTGGGCCTCAAACGGTTATTTACCTGAAACCATGTGAGGGGAAATGTCTGTTTGGTGGAAATGTAAACAACTTATAGATGTTTGAAACATGACAAAGACAAACGCATACTGATTTTTTATTTTTTATTTTCTCAGGGGCCACAAGTTGAACAGTTTGGGAACCACTGGTTTGACTTAGATTGTCCAAGTCAAATAAAATATGAGATGTAATGAGATAATAATGCAACCTATGTTTTGTGTGGTTGTCATGCAGGCCTAATACTGAGCAGGACAGTATGAGTGATGGTGAGTTCTCTATGTATGTGCTGCTGTATTCAGGAAACAGAGGGAGGTCAGAGTGACAGTCAGCAGGCAGGAGGAAGACAGGAGGTTGGTGAGCTTTCAACATCGTGGGCGAAAGGGCGGAAAGCCAAGGAGAGTCAACCCAAACCCCTGTGTTCAATTCTTTAAGGTAAGGCTGATTTGATACCATTTTTTGCATTTGCCTACTTTGAAGAATGAAACATTAGCTT
>CAEMYA010000205.1:78729-97570 GCA_903131615.1 Diplodus sargus
GGGGGGGGGGGGGGGGGGGGCAAAATACAGTATAGAGAGTGCGAGAGAGAAGAAGCTGAAGAGATAGATAGAGTAGGGTTGTTATGTCAGAGGCAGTCGAGCTGCTCTCATCTTGCCATTATCTCAAGCACCCTCACATTACCATAATAATGGCTTTTAACCAAATGTAGCACTCTCCACTGCAGCACAGGCAGAATCTGTTTTAACCAAATGTAAAACACTCATCGACAGGCGGAATCAGAGGGGCTTAACGTTAACATCACCATAGACCGACGAGTGCTGTGTGGAAGGCATGTGTGGGTTTGAGTGGGAGTTTCAGGCTGGATATAGTCTACTGATGTATTCTTGATTATACATATAATGTGTAAAGATCATTTTGTGTGTCACACAGCGCACCCACAGATATACATCGCAGTAAATGTTCTGCGGCAACACGCATCAGCTGTCGAGTCCGTGTGAATGTGTGTAATCATGCTACACGTGCTCTTTGTGTATATACATGTGTCGGCATATAAACCCGCGCGTGTGTGTTTTATGTGCGTGCACGTGATTGTGTGAGTCAGAGTTGAGGCCCAGGTCTGGCCAGGTACTCTGCATGTGTTTCCCCCGTCCAGATGGCCTCTCTGCAGGCCTGGGCCGGGGCGCAGGGTGTCCTCCTGCCCTCCCGCCCAGCCATCGCAGAAGGTCGACTCGACCGCGCCGCCCGCCTGCCCTGCGATGCTGCCTTCCAGACCAGCAGCTCCCTGCCAGAGGAAGAGAAAGAGCCAGAAAATGGTATTGAAGGCTAGTTTGTGCCATCTATGTCATTAAGCAGGTGCATATATAATAATGACCTTCTGTTAAACTGACCACAAAAACACACACACACGCACACGCACACGCACACGCACACGCACACACACACACGCACACACACGCACACACACAGAAATGACTTTTCTCTTTAAGCCTGTCTCCTTTTTCCTTCCCTCTCTGATTCTGTCTTCCTGACACTTCCTTACATCACTCTGCCTTCTTCTGTCTTGCCTCGCTTTCTTCTTCCTCATCTCTTGTGTTGCAGATATTGTGCAAGTCTGTGTTTGTGTGAGTGAGTGTGTGTGTGCGTGTGCAGTGTAAGGTGCCAGGAGGGTGTGGAGACCCACAGATGGTCAGGGTGGTTCCCACTCAGTGAGATCTGGGTCAGAGCCCGCTCTCAGATTAGTGGGCCTCGCTCGTGAAGCACCACCTGCAGGCTTCTGGGCAGACCTGGATCTGACACAGAGGTTTTGTTTTGTTACAGAGCGACACACTCGTCCGTGATATCATATTGTTTCCGCCAGGTCTTGATAGCAGGCATGTCACCTTTGAGTGCACTGACTGTTGTATTACTCGGTATCGATAGGGATTTAAACCTGAGTGTGTATATATATATATATATATATATATATATATGTATATGTATCTCAATTTTAGACCTCAAAAAGTCTTAAATACGTCCATATTTTGGGGATATTTCCAGGAACACAAGTGGCATTTTGCCAACAGCCTGGTCGGAATGTATTGATGTACACTTCGCTAGTTCTGGAAAGACTTCAACAGCGGAATCTGCTACAGCTATGGGAAAGTGTAAATGTAAAAAGGGTTGGCTTGACTTGGGCACTTGGGCACACTTGGTGTGAAAGCGCTGGTGTCACACACGGAAAAACACCAGTTAACTTCTGAAAGTCTCCAGTGAAGTCACGCTATCACACACTTCTGTATGCCTTTGTCACCAGTTCCCAGCCCAAATGTATCCAGTTCTGGTCGGCCTGAACTCTGCGCCGCCTCTGCCGACTCACAGTCAAGCGACATTCAAACCATCTTCGGCTCAACTCCGATGTTAAAAAGCAGAGGTGCTTTGGATTTTGAACACCATTGCTAAACATTTTGGATGTAAAAAGTTGTACCCCTCTCTCCTCCAGTTTGATGTGAGGGGAGGTATGTGACAGCCCCTCCTATTCTTTCCTTTCCTGCAGCCTCTTATCTTCCACTGTTGAATAAACTGAGTGGAACTCCTCACACACACACACACACACACACACACACACACACACACAAACACACCACGAGGGTTATTATAGTTAACTAAATTAAATTAAGTTCCTAGATAAAAACTAAACTAAAACTACTTAATCACTTGTTAAACTAATTAAAACTAAACTGAAGTAAAAACGAACTGAAAAAAACAAAAAACTAATGACATTTAAAAACTAAAATATCTCTGACACGCCCTCACTCACGCCATTCCTCATTGTTTGAGTTGCTCTGTGAATGGCAATTATTTTGGTTATTTTTGAAAGTAATTCTGGGACTGCATTCTTCCTTACTTTTTCATACTTCATGTAGGTCTTACATTTAGTTCAAAATGGTCTTAAAAAGGTCTTGAAATGTCTTAAATTTGACTTGTACCTGGAGAAACCCTGCTGTCTTCCTGGATAGGAGATTTAGCTTTATGCCCAAAATGTAAATATACATTTAAATTGCACAGTGCAGTGAGGTGCTAAAAGCCTTTTGCATGCAGTTCCTATCTCATTTAGAGGTTCTGTCCAGCCCTGCAGAGCTCAAAAACAATACAGTCCCTCGACAATTCTTCTCCGTGTTTCCTATGGCGGAAAAACTACGATGCAACAGCAAAACAAAGGCAAGTCTCAAGCCACCACTATGAAAACAACAAACAACAAATATATGGATGTGCATGACCGCCAAGAGGTTCCCAAAACTTGAAATACAAATGTAGATAATAGCTGTGAGATGCAGAAAAAGTTTCAACAAGTGGCGTGTGCTCAGGGTCAGGTGAAAGCCTGCTGATACAGTCGCTTGAGTTTAATTTTTTACTGACATTGAACTGGCTGTGTGACCCTGACTTGGTTTTTACTGTTTCTTTGGAGCAATCTCTGGCACAAGTATTTGCAATCAATAAAGCGCTATCTTATCTCACCTTTTAATAACCAAAATCGTAGATAAGCAAAGGCGCACGGTATGATATCAATCAATATTCATTCCATGGTATGCTTAAGTAATACTTATTGCTAATATACAACTAATACCAACAAAAATGAAATGTATAGTAAAAACATATCCATGTTGATGGACAATTTGCTCTCAGATTTTAAAGATTCTTGCGAGTGTGCGTCACGTTTCCATGGGAACACATGTGGTCTGACTAATAACTGAAAGAAAATCAGTCACGTCAGTAGACTCATATGTGTAATGGAGTGTAGTTTACCACGACAGCAAATAATGCAACCCTTAGTAACGACCTAGCAACAGAAAGGATTTTGTAGTCCCAAATGAGTGAACTCTGAGCTGACGTTAATGTTTTATCGTGGTCTCGGAATTTCCCGAACTAAATCAATACTGTACAGATAAGCAGAAAATGCTTCTTTTTATAGCCCAAGTTATAACAAAGATGTTGATTTTTTCTATTATATTTTTTACAAAATGTTTTGACTACGGTCATAATAGTGTCTCACACACCGAAGGGAATAGGCTACCCTCTCGGCTAAAACAGGACACTTTATTCTATAAATGTGACTTTGGCAGCTGACAGGTTATCCTTGTCCAACCATTCATCCAAACTGAGACCATTAAATAAATCAAAATTAACAACAAACAGATCCATTTTGTAGCCTATTTTTCCGCCGTTTCCTACTCCAGCAATGTTGCCATGGAGATGGATACAATGTTGCCACAGACTTGGCGGAGTAATATTTTGAGTAATGAGTCAGGCGTGCTGTCATGCTGATTTGAGCACGTTCTAAATTTCTTGTTGACCAATCAGATTGCTTGGTCGGAACTTCTTGTTATGTAATTTGAAATATTGCTGCAATTCTAAATGTGACAACTGTATTTTTACTCTTTACCTCGTGAACGTCTGGACAAAGGATGTAACAGTTGCCACAGTGATAACAAGAATTCTAAAAACCTGCCTCTGTGTTTTGGTGATTGATGAGCCTTCAAAGTAACAGATGCTTATGCAACCAACAACAAAATAGTGAGCGTCTTTTTCCTTTAAAAAATCTTGGTGTATCGGGCAACACCGGTGCAGTCTCAAGCTAGTAGGTGGGAACACTTTGTCACCATGTTAACCAGAAAAGACACGTGCCCACCAACACAGAGGCAGGGCTGGGTTCAGTCTGAACACTTGGCAGCACAAAAAGTCACAAAAAAAACTGCAGAAAACTATAGTATGTGATAGTGCTTTCAAGATTAAAAAAACAACGAAGTTTGCAACTAAAGCCACATTAGCTGCCTTAATGCTCTCTTTGGTAAATGTCCAGTAGATGCTATTGAGCTGGCCAGTAATCTATGGCTCATAAGTGGGCATGACAGAACATACAGAGGGGTAATGGTGTCACGGTGTGTGGAGCAGCTTCCCATTGGTTTAAGCCACAGCATGCCAGTACAGATTCTGTCAGCTCTCATTCTTTCCAACCATGCTCATGTCCTTCAAACACACATACATGCACACATATATGTCAATGCACACACATGTATGTATGCTGGTGCATGAGCTAACACGTGCGCAGATGCCCACACACCACACACACACACACACACACACACACACACACACACACACACACACACACACACACACACACACACACATTCCAAACCAGCCCAATGAATTAATTACAATCACAGCCTGTGTGTTTGTGTGTATGGGGTGCTAATAGGAAGTGACAGGGGCTGCGGCGATGTACTCATCACTCCGGGCTTCCTGCCTTTCCTCACCGCCCCTCCTGACGCCCCCCCAAATCACCCAGTTCAGCTTGACATTTCTATCTTTGTAGTGTGGTCACCTGTCATTCTTTGAGCTGCCTGTTAGCTCATCACTTGTACTGACACAAGGGCATGTGCATGAACACACACACGCGCGCGGGCACACACCCACAAACACACGTGCACACACACGCACACATACATGACGGCGGCATGCACATACACTTGTATGTCTACATTCACCTAGTTATCATGCACACATACACTAAGAAAGAAATACAAAAAAAAACAAAAAACACTTGCAGCTTTAACTAATATGACATATTTGTGTGTACCTGGCCACAAAATCAAATCACCACCGGCAACCAAAATGTTAGCATTATATTTGGTTATTATTATTGGCCTATACAGGATGCATGTAAATGAAGACTTACAATATGTCCCCACAAGTATAGCAGGGCAGCTTTGTGTGCATAAAGGTGCAGAGGTCAGGCGCTCCAACATGTAGTAGAATAAAATGAATAAAGCCTCCACAGCAAATATGTGACTTCTCACCTCATTCATTATGTAATGGGAGTAACAGCCCTCCTCCCTCTCTCCTCTCTCTCTCTCCCTCTCTTGCTCTCTCTCCTCACCTCCCTCTCTCCACCCCGTCCTCCCCTCAGCCTTCACCTTCTGTTCACCACCTGTACGGGAACAGATTCTCTCCTCTCTCCGCATGACACTTCAATCTGTTCTGCAGAACATGGAAGGCTTGAGTGTTGGTATTCTATTTTTCTTTTCATGTCTTTTTTTATTGCTACAGCTTGTCTATCTCGCACGTGGTAGTCGGCGACTGACATGCCAGGACGCCACCTCGGGTCAAATTCAAAAGGTTAAAGGTCTGACATTTGAACACAGTGCCAGCAGGGTTGATGTTCACACACACACGTGACGGTCCAGGCACACACATGCAGGCATTTCAGCATGTTGTGTATGATAATCTCTGTTAGCATCCGTGCACATATGTATGTCTGTGACCTTAAACAAATGGCTCATCCTATTTGTGTTCCATATTTGACATATGAGCTTGACGGTCTCTGCAGCTTTACTACACTGCCCATTTTCATGTTCACTATTAGCTTTACATCAGATCAGCATTGTGTGAAGGCTGTTGATCTAAATATGTAAAGGATGATTGAGTGACGCGAGGAAAATGATGCGAGGGAGGGATGATACAGATGGATACAGGAGGACAGGAAGAAGAATGAACAGCAGGTGAAATCATTTACATATGCGCGCTCTCACACACATGCAGGTTATGGAGAGGTGGCAACAGTGGGCTGATGGCTCGTTCTCACTGCTAAAGATACAACTGATGACAATTCCATTAATCCTGTCAGTCCTCTCCCTCCATCTCTCTCAACCCCCCTCCCCCCCTTTTCTCAGTCCTTTTATAGATGAAAGGCTTCCACTTTTTCTGTCAATGGCCTGCAGTCATCTGAATTAAACATTGATTTTATCGGAAGTTTAGTCACTGAGTCCGTGACGACTTGCTGCCTCCTCAAAAATCCACGTGTCTCATTGCAAAAGGAATGCCGAGCCAAGGAGAGAAGGAGGAAGGAGATGAGAGCGCAGAGAGAGGAGACGGGGGGGGGGGGGGGACGTTAAAAGGCAAAAAAAGGGAGACAGACGGGGACACAGGGAGCCGATGAGGGAGACAAGGAGAACACAGGGGGGATGAGAAGAAAGAACAAGGGATTCGGCGAGCGGCAATTAAGAGAGGGAGAAGGGAAAGGAAGAAAGACTCAGTGGTGGATGAGGCAGGGCTCACACAGAATAGAAAGGGGAAAGGGTTTTTTGAAGTGCAGTGTTCAAATCTCTCTTTAGTTCCCGTCATTGTCCAACACCTGCCACAACTCATCTCTGTAAAAACTCCCTCCCCCCTTTTTTTTCCCTCTCATTCCCATCCTCCCTCCCTCCTCACTCCCACAATCAACAAAGAGACATCAGGGCTAATCAGCTGGAATACCACCACAGCACAGGGCCCCCATTTTTCTTATTCTTCCGCTGAAATATTAAGAAGTTTCAACATCCTCGTCCAGGCCGTTGCTGTTGCTTGCAGCGAAACGGATCAGAGATAAAATAAAGAGAATTGTGCTTTGACGTGCATGTAAAAAAACCGCCTCTGTTTCACATCCATAACCTCTGGTAAGAGCGGGAAAAAAGGGTTATGTTGACACACGGCTTTCGAACACACCAGCCAAACTTAGATAAACAGACCGGGTTGACCTGTAGCAGGGAATGCACAAGCTCTGCTGACGCCCTCCCCCCCCCACGGCCAAAACGTCCCTTTTTCTCTTCCTCTATGTTTCTTTCCCCTCTTCCTCCGTCAGTGGTTTGTTGTTGGGAACCCTGAGGAGACGGGGAGATGAAAGGGAGCTGGTCTCAGGGGAGAACCAGCAGTTGAACGAGGGAGGCCCCGTGCTCTCATCCCCGCAGCGGCGCGCCATCACTGGGATGAAGCATCTCCAGAGTGGGATGTGGGGATCTGGGTCGTCTGGTTCACGCTCACCCTCTGTTCATAAGTGCATCGCACACACACACACACCTTGGAGGATATGGTCCCGGGTGAGCATTACTGATAAAAAACTTCCAGTCTCCGCAGTAGTCATGTTCATAGGGTGTGGTTAACTTGAGGCAAAGTAAAAAGCGAATTCAACAGAGATAACAGCAAAAGTGCGTTAAGGAAGCAGAATAAAACTAATTCATAGAATTCATGAATATCATCCTCCTCTCTCTCTCTCTCTCCCCTTCCCTTTCCTCTCTGAGGTCTTCTGGAAGCTAATGGTGGAGTTCCCTCACACCCATGGCCCCAGGGTGGCACAGCTTTGGCTCCCAGAGTGCACTACTGCCCTAGGAATACCTTCCCATTTGGGTCAGTCTCTCTCCTCCTATCTCTCTCTTTTCTATCCTTCTCCCGGTGTCTCTCTCTCCGTCGCTCGCTCTCTTTTTGCTGCAGTAGGTATGAATAATTAAACCTGCGTTTCCTCTCCTCTCATGTCATGTCTCTGTCTGCCACCCCTCCTCCCGCCCTCTCTGCTGTGTCTCTCACTCAGGCTGAAGTGTTATAACAGAAGTGAGTCATTTAGAAGAGGGAAAAGGCTGCAGATCAAGGAGAGTTGAGTTCAGTTTGGAACTTGGCATGTTACATAAGCTGTCACTGTGTGTTACTGACTGAGAGAGAGAGAGGGGGATGGAGGAGAAGGAGATGGAGAGTGAGAGAGGAAAGGTGAGACTGTGATAATGGTGAACAGAAAGAGTGAGAGCGAGAAGGATCACAAGTGAATTACCGGCATGCTGGGTGATGTCGCAACGGAGGCGATAAAGTTGCATTTTCACTTAAAGGTGTTGTAAGCTGCCACTCCTCTGCAAAACACATATTACAATTTGTAAAAAGGCCCCTACAAACTGAAGGATCCAGGGTTGGACCCATAAAAAATGTGTAGTTCGTGCTGCCAGGGTTGAAAAGTTACCTTTTTTGAATTCTGTGTAACTTTAGTTAACTAGAAAGATGCCTCAAGGAAATTCAAAATCACAGCGCAGACTTAAAATAAAGCAGATCTGAAGAGCACCAAAATTGTTTCTAGACAAAAAGAGCCTGTTCACATACACCCATATGAAGAGAATAATCTGTGATGGACATACTCCCATGACCAAGAATACGAAAATAGATATGTGATACAGTAATGTGTCTATCATCACTATTTTTATGGAACGATCACATGTCTATTTGTGTGTGAAAGGGCTTGGGTGTACTTATGAACCAACCAGCTCTGCAGGGCGTTGCAGTGTCTTTTAGCTCGATGTTTTGTTTTTTCTGCTTTTAGATTTAGTTCAATCACTGCACTTACCAAGCTCCAAAACCCAACTTTAACAGCCTACTTAGTACTAAACGAAGAGACAACCAAAGTTAGCAGTTAGATGGTAACCATAGCAAAACATTTAGCAGCTGAAGGGCCAGATATTTCCCTCAGGAGCTTGGCAAAAATGAGTGAATATTGGACTTGATGCTCATTAACTGCTGGATTTATAAAGATGCACAATTTTTGCTAGTTTATTATTGCATCAACCTTGAGAAAAGTGACTGTCAGTGTGCTATTAACAAAAGCACTTTTTGCAGGTTTAAAGCTTTACTTAAAAACAACTGCATGAAGTGAATAATAGCACTGATGATCACAAAGTATAAAGGAAACTTAAAAAAGATTGTAAAGACACCTTAAAAATGCAATATGCACAAATTGGCCACCAGTTGAATTCAAATGATGCAGCGCATCATGTGAGTAACCGCTAACTGCTGCTGTCAGTTTAGTTACCGTTAGCTACAACCTAGATATTAAAGTAATAAAACACTATGGAAATAAAACATTACCCGCTCTTGTTTATGACGTTAAAGAACAGCATATGTAACATTACTGTAAAGAGTATGTGTGAATTTGTGTGTCTCTGGGGAACTGACAGCAGAGCAGCAAAAAATTGAGATTAGGCTAAGACCAAGAATGGACTTGAATATTACAGCCCCGAAGAAAGGAGAGTGGTTTCATGTTGAGTTTTACGTCCAAGTCCAGCCACAAAATCACCTGTATTCTCTGCCTGTAAACAAACTTCCTTCACCAGCTTGTGATGCATATCGGAAGAATCTCTTCACCTTGTCCTTGTACACTTTTTTCACCCTTCTCTTAACTATGCACGCATCCACCTCCTCCTCTCATCTTTCCCTTTCCCTCCATTTCTCTGGCAACTCCTTCCTTCTTTCCGTCTGTCTTCCCTCAGGTGCCGTATTACCATAATGGCTTCTTGTGACGATGATGCACCAAGCAGCAGTATGGAAATGCAACATGCCACAGCGCACATTATCAGGGCTGAATGCATTAGATGTCATTTGGGTGCGTATACGGCTGTACGGTCATTATGTGTTAAACTGTTCTGCGGGAAACAGGAGCAGAGGGAGAGTGATGGTGAACTATATGCCATGTACAGTACAGTTGAGGTATTTCTGCAGCTTGCGTGCAAAGAGGAGCGAGGATTAACAGGAGATGAAAATAGGGAATGAAAATGGCCTCTTGTCATTGTTTTTTTACATACCGAGAGCATTCACTGCTGCACGATGGTGGCGTGTTTAGCCACTAAACTGTGCTGAGGCAGAGCTGTGTGTGATGGCACGACCGTCATGTTCATAATAGTGACAGATGTACACAGTGCCTGAAAGAATGTAGATGGCATGATACACGTGTTTGCTTTCTCCTTAAACTGTGGGCACTCTTGGTGCATTTTCAGTCAAGGGGTTGGCAATGCTTGACTTAAACTTGACAAAATTGCATTCTCATACCAAACACTCAAGGCATAAAATGACAAACAGACAAAACATGGAAACTTTGTTATTGATAACATTCAGCGACTAAATGTGGCATCCGTCTCTCCCCTACGGTTACATTCATGTCATAACACAGCTGTTTTTCGCCAACTAGCGTTAACGTCCACTTCAAGTGTTAAATGAACAAAAAAATATTAATTTTGATGTTAGCTAGCAATGTAGGTTTGCAAACCTTAGCTAAAGTTGCTAACAGTAGGACCCAACACACATTTTTAAATTGATTCACATTGACATCATAATAATGTTTTTTAGGAAAAAAGATGACTTACTACCTTGTTGAATGAAGATTAACTTCATCAGGCATCATCAAGAGTTAATTTTTCCAGCAAATCTGATGACATGTCCAGAAAAAACTTCACTGACATGTTTATATTCAGTTGTTGTCTGCTGTAAATGAGTTGTGCTTGTGTTTTTCTTGTGATTGGTTGTGGTTGGCAGCGTCTGAGCTGATGGTTTATGAGCTGTAGTTGCCCAGGTAAACATATCAACCACTCTGTCTCTCCTAACGGCAGTTTCTGGGCTTTTTCGATAGAGCAGACAGGCTGGGTGGTGGACCAATGGTGGGACAGGTCAATGGCAGCCCACCCTGCAGGTAGCCAGCTTGTTTGCTGAGTTCCAGAGTCATTCTTGGAGCTAAGGAAAGCTCCGGAGGCTGAACGACCCTGAGAGGAGCAGCAGAAGACTGGGATTGAGAGAGGTTAAGTGGTTGATGTGTTTACCCGCAAAACTACAGTTCATAAACTGTTGTTTCACAAACACAAGAAAAGCACACAAAACCAGAGTTTCTTGTGTGAGTTAACAGTTTGAGTCAAGCAAAGAAAAAACAACAAACAAAGCCAACCAATTAGTGATGGAGTAGGATGGGTCTTATAAGAAGTTGCTTTCAGTATAAAATTGATGATAAAATAGTGTGAGCTTCAGGGTAAAGCCTCTTGTGACTGACAAGTCTTTACCATGGCGTTTCCTCTGACTCTCAGTTAGATCCAACATAGATATCCTGACCATTTCCAGCATTTAATCCAAATACAGCTCTCACTACAAAAACCATGATGGCAACAGCCATAATGCAAAAGTCGAGGCTCCAGAGTGGTAGTCCACAACCTTGTCATAACTTGGTTTCATCATTATCCATAAAAATCACCCATTTCCTCTTGTAAAGTGCTCTTTTTCACAGTTCTTATTGTAATCTCAGCCATCTAAAAACTTCTCCCCATCACTCATCCTTGTTCTGCTGTTGTTACAGACATTTCTGAACTCAACTGACTCACAAACTCACTTGTTTTGCCGAGCCGTGGCTTCGCCTGTGAAGGTCAAGGGGTTCATGGGAAAGAGTGTTCAAGGGCATTGAGAACAGATGTAAATACAAAGTGATGATATCCGATCGTTTTGTCAAGAAAATACTGCCCCTCCCTTGACATATAAAGCGAGCCACATGACACACTGGTGAGAAAGGCTCTTTTAAATGAGGTATTCTTAATTGTGAAACAGAACCCACAAGTTTCACTCCCCGCACTTTATAGCTGCTAAACATGTCAGCAATATCATTTCGACAATGTTAACATGAAGGTGTTGCATTCAGCTAAAAGCATCTCGGTTCAGTACAGCAGAGCCATTAGGATGACAGCGGACTCTTGTTACTAAATGAATCAATGTGTGAGATGAGTTGTGTTTTCTTTTCTCTGGCACACTAACCTAAGCTGATTTCCATTAGCTGATTGTTGTTATTTTCCCTCTCTGCTGATTTTGACTCCACTGAAAAAACGATTCAGATAAATTTAATACTAAATCCTCCATTTGAGGAAAAAATAAGTACGGCAGGCTAATCACTGAGGCTCAAACAACAACCGCCTTTTTAAAAAAATGTTAGATCACTGAATTGCTTTGGAAACATTTAACTTCCTCTGTGTTTCTGGCTCTTCCTCTTTCTAGGAACGCTGACCTCTCCACCATAATGTTTCATTTCCTGCCCTCTGTGTGTGCGTGTTTGTGTATGTGTGTGCTGCAGCAGGTGTGAGTGTGCGGTCTGAGGTTCGTCTCCTCACTGCAGCAGGTCCCTGGGATGAGTCACTGTGCTGCCCTGGGGACACTTCCTGCCCTCCTCATAAATATAGCAAGCCTTAAAGTGCAGAAAAATGTTCCTCTTTGAAAATGGGCAAAGAAATGAAGGGAAAAATATGTACGTATATGAATATTTCAGAATTTATATAAGCTCCGAGAGACACTGAGGATCTGTTGTGAAATCATTGTAAAGATTATTATTATTTTTTTTAAAAAAAGGTTTTATTGTGATGCACAGTTTTGATAGTCGCGGATGCACAGGATGGGTTCGTGCAGGTGAGAAAAGTTTTTAAATGCAAAGAGAGAGCTCAAAGTTCATACGAGTCACAGAGACGGTGTGCTTTTTTGTCAAATAAAGGCAAAGAGGGTTGGGAAGAAGAAAGGAGAGTGTATCCGTGGGCATTGCTTTAGGGCATCACACTCTGAGTGCCAGAGAGAGAGAGAGACAGAAGAGTAGAGGAGCATCCTGTCACCCATCAATCTCCACTCTTCTGGTTTTATTTATTTCACTGTTTTTTTTCCTTCACCTGTTTACACAAATTGTTTCCCCTTCAACCTTCCCCGCTTTTCAACTTATGTATTGCTCAGTGTGAACGCACGTCATTGTTGTGGAAACTCGAGAGAGGGGACGATGAGGCCTCCAAACTCCAAATCTCTCTTTTTGTCTTCAGGCTGTCAAAGTTGTTGCTGTCACTTTTCATTTACTGTACAAATAACAGTACAGTTTACGCTTCTTATAGTTCAGTGAAATGTGTGTTTACTACGGTAGGATCCCTTTTTTCAAGTGCCTCTGTGCTTCTGCCACCGTTATTTCCTTGCGTTTGAAATGATTTGTTGTATCCCGACAGAACAGATGATGGAAATGAGTTTTTCGCAGCACCAACTCTCAGTGATTCACACTAACCGCAGCCTCAGAAACACTTGCACAATCACATTTCTGCAGAACTGGGTGAGTAAGTCAAGAATTAATTTTTAGTCTCTACCCACTCAACCCATTTTTACAGTCACCGGGGACTCTGAAAAGATCACCAGTCAGTCAGTCAGTCAGTCATAGGGCCATCACAGATAGACGCGCTCTCATATTCAGTCATATTCACACTCCGATTCTTACCTAACAATGTTTCCTGAGTGTGGGAGGGAGAGTCCCAAGGAAACCCATGCACACAGGCTGGTAGTAAGTCAGGCACTGTGAAGCAGCTGAGCCACCATAACACCTTCAGGAGTGTGTTTAAGATTAAATCAGTTGTTTATTACATGCCTGGTTTTGAAATCAAACGAGACCAGAGAAGTGACCTGTCCTCTGTTGTTATTTTGTTGCTTTTAGCTGCAGGATATTTTTGAGTCCAGTGACATTTTAACGAAAGCCGTTGATTTGTTGGCCGCATTATAGTTTCATGACATCACAGCAGGTTTCATTAAATGACTCTTATAAAAACAAGTCAAGAATCAGCCTAATGGCACTGTTAGGACGCCACGTTCTAATGCTATTCTCAGACACATTTAATTACACAAGAGTTGTTTTTAACTGGCCATGAAATCCATCACAAAACCCCTGTAAACTCAAGCTTTTATACTCAGGTTTTTGTACAAATGAAAATAAATGAACGGGCCCTCGCAGTCCACGCGTGATGGGGCATGCTGCCGTCGGGGCTTGTTCATGCAACGCCTTCCGTTGAGGAAGTCATTCCTTTATTATCTGCTCCTGCCGGTAATAAATAATGTATGCTGAAGTCAGAAGAACTCCCTGTAATCTACATACGGAACAAATAATGAGAGGACTACACCGTGTGACCCTACAGACTCTTAAACAGAGGTTTGTATCCATTAGCAAGGCAGCACTGCCCTGGTGGAGAAAGCCTGAATTTACAATCAAAAAGAAGATATTGAAGTAGTTCTTTAGTCATTTAGCAATGAAAGTGCCACCTCTTGGCCGATTTGGACTGAATTTTGCACAAACCCTCATCCTTCCATGGAACACATTTAGCAAAAGTTTTGTGGTAATGGGACTGTATTTGGTAAAGATATACAAGACCGTCTGTTTTGAACACAATGTGCAATAAATCGTTGTTTCATATTTTGGGCGTGTTTCAGACTATCACAATTCTTTTGACAAGTTTTGTCAGGAGGGTCCACAGATGCGACGTGCAAAGTTTGGTGCAAATCGGTCGAAAAACAATAGGGACCTTGCAGGTTTCCCTGCTCGGGCCCTAATTAGCTTCATGAGCCAAGTCGTATTTCTGACAGAAGCAGACAGAATCAGCATCAGTTGCACAGACCAGATCGAGCCAGGCAGGAAGTCAGACATAGGAAGGGTATATAGAGAGTCAATCTAAAACACCTCAAACAAACTGTGGATCTACAGCACAGCAAAGTTGTAAATAAAAAAATAAACACAATTCAAATAGACAATAATTAAGCATTAAACTAGGACGTCTGCTCACCTGTGGTAGTAGCTAAAATAAAGTAAAAAGTTAAACACAATTGAACTATATCAAGCAGGCATGACACGCTTCTGAAATGTTCCCAGTGGGATTGGAAGCCACGTGACAGAAGAAAACCATGTTACACACTCAAGGTCATAGAAACATGTCCGGTTGAATCAAGGCATTAGACGTGCTGATTTGGTTGATTTTAGTGCCGTTTGTCAAAGCCAGGTTAGCAGTTTAACCGTTTTTTCAGTCACTATGCTAAGCTATATGGCCAGAATTTGGAGGGCGGACCAAAAAGCAGCGTATCGTTAGAGTAACTGACAACTGCTGCTATTTGCTGGATAGCCTTGGCTGTAGCTAGCTACCGTTAGCTAATTATCTCAAATGTGACTAAATCACAGCGTCCGAGACTGACAGAGGTCAGTTTTACGATGCGGTGTGAAATTGATGCAGTGGCATCTGACGAAGACAAAGACTTCAGGAACGTCAAGACAGGTGGGACAAAAGAGACGTGCAGTGAGAAGTGACAGAGATTCAGACATCAGCAGTGGGTGAAAACGATGTCTAGAGCCGAATATTTTCACATCTTTTGATTTATTTCGACCAAACCAGAGCTGATTGTGGAAAGACAGTCCGATCCTCTGCCGAGACGAGACCCTTGTATGATGCTTCTTAGGCTGTCAGTTGCTTTTTGGTGAGTAGGCTTAGGCTAGCTACTAGAGGCTACACAAGGGATGTCTGAGAGTGGTTGCAATCTTTCGATATAACTCTTGGACAGAAAGCTGATAAGGATGTATCTGAAAATGTCAAACTAAATCCATGATGGGAAATCATAGCTAGAAAAATACTTGTTTACTGATAGTGAATGGACGTTGTGTGTGGGAATCCAGGGTGCAACTTTATTGTCCATATGGTTCTGTTTGTCACTGATATATATAATGATGTCGGCCCAAATATCATCACAAGGATCACTTTTCTCTGGTGGTTGAGGAGCTGTTGGTGTGCGCCGTCTCAGGTTTGTGGGACCGAAGGGGACAGATGGAGGAATCCCTTCCTCATCGCCCACTCCTGCTTCAGCTTTCATCCCCCAGGAGGACTCGCATCTCCCTCAACACAGAGGTGTTTTCAAATTAAATACTATCTAATGAACTGGAAAACCTGCCCCCACCAAGCTTTGTGTGTGTGTCTGTGTGTGTGTGTGTTTGAGTACATGTTGGGAGAGCGGGACGAGAAAATGAAAGAAAAACTGTGAGAGATTAAAAGAGAGAGGTATTTGCATTGCAATCTAGTGATTGCACAGCCTGTGTGTGGCGTCATGAAGCGTGTGTTCGTTAATTGTATATCTCTGCAGTTCTAATTGCTTTAATTCCCTGTAATTAATCAGTAATTGCAGTGAGGAACCACGCACAGCTTCGCTCTGAACGCAAAAGAACTTTTCAATATGGAGTACATAAATATAGATGAGAGAAAGGAGCCGACGGAGATGGTGTGGAAACAGAGACGAATGGAAAGAGAGAAAGAAAGAAAGAAAATAAAATAGAAAGAATGAAAAAAGAAAGAAAGAGAGAGGAAGGAAGGAAGAAAGAAAGAAAGAAACGAAAGAAAGAAAAAAAAGACCCTGCTATATTTAGTATTCTCTAAAAGGCCTGAACCATGAAGTATATGGCAGGGTCTCATTTCTCATTAATGTATTCTGATGTGAATGAAAATGAGAGATTATGGGTGAAAGTGGAGCAGTCCCTACAGACTTGCAGCAGTGCTGCAAATAAATCCCCACAACTCAGAGAGAAAAACCTTGTGTCGCAGAGGAACTCGAAGATTTGTCCACAAAACAGCTACACTGTTCAGGAATCATTGAAGTGCACCTCCTGTTTGTGATCTTGGGGTTCACGTGTCTCTGTTTTCCAATGTTTCTTAAAAGTCTTGAGGATGTGAGTCCATCTTTCCGAAAGGGTGTGGCAGCTGTTTCCAGGGAGATCCCTGTCCCATCCGTCTAGGGGATTAGGATTGAAAGGAGAATTCCTCCCACTCCCCCTGCTGTTGCAAGGTAATCCCCCCTCCCTCCCTCTCTGTCCCAGCCCTCACTTCCCACCTCACCCTGCACCCCCCCTCATTAATTCCCAATTAAGACAGCAGCCCACCCACCCACACACCTCCTCACTGTACATATTGCACATACATTTTTTCTGGTTGGACTTTTTTTTTTCTTCTTACAAAGGTTCGAGCTGAGGCTACCAGGCTGAACGAAACTGTGTGAATGTGCGTATGTTGTATAATGATCGCTTCTCTGTTCCTTTCCCCATCCCCAGATGAAAGTGAACCTTTGTCATTCTCGATCGTTCTTTAAATGAGAGTTGCTGGCTGGTCTTCGGTGACCTGCTGCGCCCCTCCCTCCTCCTCTGCCTTGTATCTGCCCTTGTTGCACCCCTCCCCACACCCCCCCTCCCTCATAACAAGCTGGATTCTCATAGATCTCCATCAATTTGTGTCACACCAGGGATTCCCTGAACAAAGATGCCTTAGCCACATCACCCACAACATCTATGCATTATTAAGGCTAGAAAAACAGCCTGCAAAGTGTCTGCCACAGCCTTGGTTACAGAGCTAAGTAATACAAAGAAGAGAGAGAAACAGGAAGACGAGGCAGAGAGAAAGACAGAGGGCCAAAGAGGGATAAAAGGCTAACATTTTAAATGCCAATGTGGCCACACATTCCTCACTATGTTAGTGATTTGACTGTTGAGCAGAAAGCCTGCTCTGCCGCTCTCTATACATAATTCGCTCATTTAAGAGATTTCCCAAGATGCATCTCATCCACTAGCAGCTCGTATCAGCGTGAGCGAGGCTTGTGTTGATGGTGGCACAATGCTATTAAAGTGCAGCACTCAAACAGCACGCATGGCTCTGTGCGGCTCACACCTACAGCCGCTGATATGCCGAGATCCATCGTGTGTCCAGAAAGGGAAATTAGAATAACATAACAAGCCATGTAACCTGAAAATTCCCTCAGGGCGACGATTCACCTTTAAAACTTAATTTATGATGTCATGATCTCTGAGAAATCATACAGCAGGAGCAGCTCTCTGTGGCAGGATTACAAACTGAACAATCTGGCTTTAATTTGGGATTTAATTAAAGGAAGTCAACATGAAGAAGCTGCACTGACGAAAAAATACGAGAATACGCTAACTCAGAGAGTGCTCCATCGAGTTTTTAGCCACTGATGAGTTTCATTTAACAGCAGCTCTGAAAGGTCATGAACCTCAACTTGGGTCCACTCGGCCGTCACTGTACAGATTCATCTTCAACCACAGAGGAGAACCAGGACTGATAACAAAACCACAGGGAGGAACGCACAAATTAGGCCATAAAGAATGTGTCTCAGGTTGGACTCATCGGTGAGGATGACAATTAAATCAAAAGACTCGCACCTCCACACACCTCTCCACCTCCAAAACCACAAAAGTGGTGTATAGGTTGGAGATCGCCAGCTGTTCCAAGTGTCAAAGCCCTTATGTGATTATGACAGCAGCAAAGGAGGAAGTCATGTGAGGTTATAGAGCGACAAAGCCAACGTGAGGAGGAGGTTGGGATGGATGGACGGATGGGACAACACACGCAAGACAATTGAATCAAGTTGTCTATCTGAGAACCGACCTGCAGCCGTGAGTCTTGACGAAAACCTCCATAGGCAGCAAGAATAACATTCACATGCTAACAGGCTAACAAGTGCAGTGTTAGCTGTCTGACTCTGGTAGAAAAATGAATGTTACGAGCCCTGAAGCGCACAAGCAATCTCTTTAATATATTTCGGCATACTGGCAGGAGATGGTCATGGACGGGAAGAGTCAAAGACAGTATGAGTTGAGTTGAGTCGGGTTTACTGCACATTCTCAGTGTGTTTGTAACATAGTTTAAATTTGCATCGCTTCCATTAACTGTTAGTTTTGTAACATAAAAGCTGAGTAGGTGGGAGAAGACTGGAACGGACACTGTCAGTGTCGGACTTTAGAGAGCGAGCACGTGGCTGTGTCGTGGATGTTGTGTATTCACCTTGTTTGTTATTGTGACCTTGACCTTGATCTTGATCGCCCCCTGGTGGCTGGCTGCAGTACAGGTCATGTGTCTGCAGATGGGACATATGCAAGACAATTTTTTCAATAGATGGTTTCTGTCATTTTAGGTAGCTCTTTCCACG
>CAEMYA010000205.1:98400-149396 GCA_903131615.1 Diplodus sargus
CCCAACGGAGGCAGCGCTGAAAAGGTTAGGTGCGGCAATTATGCAGGTGGAGTTGCAGAGGAGATGGGGGTGAGGAGGAGATGATTCTGCCTTGATCACTGGCTCTGAACAAGGTGTTATCAGCTGCGGCAGATAGAGAGAGAGAGAGGGGAGAAGGGGGTCGAGGAGGGGAGGTGGATCGGCTGCCAGAACGGCGTTAATGACTCGCCTTGTTTTTTGAAGCGAGGAGTTGCCTTTTCAAAGGCAAGGCAATTAGAGGGGGACTTGTTCCGCTGTGCTTGGGCTACTGCAGTGACTTGGTAAAGCTGTCACCCGCCGGCCAATCAATGCCGGACAGGAGCGGCCGCTGAAATACTAACACACACAGCTGTATGATGTAATGACACGCGCAGTGCATCCACACACGTCGGAGCGACCTTTTCCCAATGCAAGCCCACTCTTTAAACACACGCGCTCTCTGTTTTTTCATCTCATCTCGAGCAAGATGACACGCGTGCGGTGCAGTTATTATATGTCTGAGTGCTTTACATGGCAGCAGCATGTGAAGCACAGGTGACACAGATAATTGGAACCCTTCAAATCTCATTATGCTGCCTTGCTCAAAAGAAAAGGGAAAACACGGAGAAATTTGCCCCCTCTCGCTCCCCAGCCTCTCTCTTTGTCTCTTTGGATTATCCGGCAGCGCAGCAACACACCCACCATTAGTTTGCTGCTGCTGCTGACCCCAGTCATTCATTTAATTGGCTGTTAATTGCTATTCTCTCCACAAGACACAATGTATATGTGGAGCTATATTTAGGCTCGCCCCTCGATGGCTCTTCATGCTAAATTACAACTTTCAGCCAGGCGCTGAAGGGCCCCATTGTGGCCTGTCGTTCTCCCCCTCTGTGACTGACTGACAGGCTGTGGAGGGGAGGGGGAGCGCTCTCCGTCTTTCTATCCCTCGCTCCTTCCCTTCTCCCGTCCTTCCTCTCGTTCTATTAGCTGCTGTACTGTACGGATTGACACCTGGATCAGGCTGCGTGTCACTCCCTCTGTCCTCGTCTGTTTGACACAACAGCAGCAACTTTTTCTGAAGACTTCACCCAGTCTACGTCGGTTTCTCGTCAACGCCTGCCTGGCGTAGCTGAAGGTGACAAGACGTTTGTATTTGGCAGATTTTTATGACATGGGCTGTGAAAGGCATTTACAATATATCTGACCTCCCTCGTGTCTCTGTGTCTGTGTCACTGTTTTATTTCTCCAGAATAACTTGATGAAGGATTTCCATGGAAAACATCAAAGACGGGCTCCCAAAATGGTGTTGTTTTTTGCGTTTCTCCACCCTTCTCTGTCCTCGCACGTCCACTTCAGCAGCACAGAGCAGACCAGCTGCGCCTGAGTCATGTAGGATTGCAACACGCACACACACACACACACACACACACACACACACACACACACACACACACACACACACACACACACACACACAAATACACAGACACACACAAGGGAATGTTTGTGACACAGATGCGAGTTTGACGGATGACATGGGCCAACTGCCGACGTCATCGGGTGGAAATCCCGGATTACTCAGCCCCCTCCATCTCATTTGTCCCTCTTTCTCCTCCGTCCATATCTCCTCTCATCTGTGTCTCTTCCTCACCGGCAGGACAGGCACCGTTTGTCCAGCTTAGACGTTAACGGGAGGGCAGAGCGAGGGAAGTGAGGGGAGCTGAGTGGGTGAGAGAACCTGTGGAGGCAGGAATGGGGGGTGGGGTTCCTGATTTATGGCTCTGACTTTTCATTTGTAATACCCTGATTATCTCTGGGGAGCTGGGTGGGAGGACGGTGGGGCGGGGGGGGGGGAGGGGGCGGAGGCCTGGTGCTGGTGAGGAGGCCTGAGCAGCTTAATAATGTGTACATGCCCACAGCGGCAGGGGGATACAAGGCAACAAAAATGCTGCCCTCTTAAAATGAGACGGGGAAACGGCAGAGCAGAGCAAACCTCTCGTTTCAGCAGATTTAATTGTGAGGCAGCTCGTCTTCAATTTCACCTGCTAACCACGTCTCTTCCCTGACATGTTTTTGTCGTCATTAAGCATCCGTGCACCTTTTTGATCGAGAGTGAAGGCGATAAAGATTTCAAATGAGTCTGCACTTGTGTCGAATTCCTCCCTTTTGCTTCCCTCGCTTTTGCGGGATGTGAATCCGTGGAGACGGACAGTGATGAGATAATTAGCACAAAGTCTCCGCTAATGACAACTGCTAACATTAGTTACGAGTCCCACAGACACAGGTGCGTCGCCACAGAGGAAGAGATTCCTGTGATGTGCGGGGTGAGATAATCTTCTCACTGGTTTCTTTAGCTAAATAATTCAAACTGGATTATTGAAGCTACTTCTGTGTGAAATGTGACAGATGATGTTTCTTTCACACTTAAAAGTGCTTTTCAGTGACTTTCTTTTACAACCATTTGCTCACTTTCTCTCTCTCACACTGACACACACAACCACACACACACACACTCACACACTCACACAGCTGTTGATCATACAAAGGTAAGATCGGCCCTGGAAACAACACCCTCATCATCGCTGCGATCGTCCTAATAATCATCATCACAAGATGCACTGTTGTTATCGTAATCAGATCTGCGCCGGTGCACAGCTTTAACGAAATGCAGCACGAACCAGGCTCATAATAATTGCTACGGTTGTGCGCGCACGTTAGCCGGGAGTGCATCCCCAGTTTTCACACGGTGCTATTATCCCAGTACATAATACCTCGCTGATTATCCATTCACGGAAGGCGTAGCTATCGTAACTGTTATGATAATCGCACGCGCGGCTGTGATAATCCACACAACCGGTGCTCTCTCTCTGTCAGATGCTAATGATGCTAGTGGGTGGTCATGCACACAAACAGCAGTAGCGGGTGGGAATATTCTCCTGGTTCAGTGAGGGGGACCGATTCCGTGTGAATCTGTGTGACCACTGGCTGGACGGGCCGGCGCCAGACGTGCTGGCGAGAGGTCGAGGTTTGGCGACTTAACGTGGTTCCTTCTCAGCCCTGCGGATCATATCACAAGTGCTGATTAGCTCATTTAGCCGGATTGATTATGTTAAAAGGAGACACCTGTTTACCTTACGGCCTACTAATATGCTGCCATGACAACAGCCAGTGGCTCCGGCTCTGTCTGTCTGTCTTTAAATCTTCCTCAATCTCTGCGCTCACTCTGCTGCTGGAGAAGAAGCTCTGGCTCTGCTTCCCACCACACACACACACACACACACACACACACACACACACACACACACACACACACACACACATGGACGCACACACGCACACACACACACACACACACACACAGATGTCTCTCCACTGAGTCCCTCCATCTGAAGTTGCTGAGGTAAGAAGATCAGGTTTTCCACTCAGCGGAGCGAGAGTGCTCTCACCTCTTCCCCACGGTCCGCCCAGCAGCACCTGTGTGTGTGTGTGTGTGTGTGTGTGTGTGTGTGTGTGTGTGTGTGTGTGCGTGCGTGTGTGTGTTTATGCATCTGTGTGACATTTTGGGTCCAAAGTGGAGGAGGCTAAAGCGCACAGGTGCATTTCACATGTCTATAAATCGTCTATGTGTGTGTGTGTGTGTGTGTGTGTGCGTGTTGTGGCGATGTGGAAGGTATAAATCATCAGGTTTTCAGGTTCTTGGCTGGTGGATCACCGGTCAGATTTTTCATCCAAACAGCTGCAAACAAAAGCCGAGCTGTAGGGGTAATTAAATGCACCGTTTCAGGCGGGAAACACTCAATTTAAGTCTCAGCGTGATGCAAAAGTTTGCAGAAGTGGACGCGCCAGAGGAGGATTGCTTGGCTGTCTTACTTCTTGTCAAAGTGTTCAGAGTTTCTCTTCATCCTTTCCGCCTCCCTCTCCCACATCACTCCCCTCTTCCCCCTTTTCTCACCCTCTTTCACTCTGTTTCTCTCTTTCACACCTTACGTCCCATGGTGGTTGACATGTGTCTCTGTAATGTCTCTGACTCCGTCTCTCCTGCTCTGCCTCACAGTTCCATTTAGGTCAACTCTCGAACCTGAAACAATGTGACGGTCTCCCCCTCACACCCTTTTACATATCTTCCCTTCCTGCATTTCCTGCGCTGCCCCTGTCTTTACTCCTCTAGTCGCGCTTTTCTCTCCTTTTTTTTTTTTTTTTTNNNTTTTTTTTTTTTTTTTTTTTTTTTTTACATTAGTTGTCGGTCTGTAGTTGCAGTTGGAGAATCTATGTTTTGTTGATCTGTCACATCGTCTCCCCTCCGTCTCGCTCCTCTCTCCTCGGCTGTTTGTTTCTCCCCTTGACTCTGGCAGACTCATTATCTTTGTAGAACAGCAGTGTGCGTTCGTCAGCAGTGATTAGCAACATTTCATTCCAACATCGTTAAGGAAAGACAGTTTGATATTTGACGAATGAAGATACGGCATCCTCTAATCTTCCCCGGCAAAACTGTGTCATAGTAGATAGAGGCTTCGGTTTAGTTTTCCATAACATTAAAGCTCGCATTGATCATAATCCAATTAATGAAAAAAATAAAGAGAAACGGACAAAAAGGGGACGGAAAAAAAAGAAACGCTTCCCTCATTAAATAGAGAGAAATCAACTGTAATCAAATTGCTGAGTTCTCAGAACTGATGAAGTGTACAAATTTAAAGATCTAATGAAAATTCTTGCAGTTAACATAATTAATTTGCAGCCCTTTTGATAAGTGGTAATGACTTGGAGATTATTGGTTTAAATGAATAGTTTTGTTGTACAGCAGAGAGAGAAGTTGATGAGGACGGGGGGAGGAAGAAACACTATCCTACTTTCAAAGTTCCTGAGGAGATGGAGCAATGTTTTTAAAAACACAATAAGACAATTAGACTCCTCTATAAACTAATTACTGCTGCTTTAATTCCCTTTCAGATTAAACTGCAATTGTAATAAGACGACGTCTCAAAGGAGATGTTTGTAAGCAGGGAGGAAAGACACATTTGTAATTAAAAGGTGGAATAATATTTTTCTCATTAAAACAAATATTTCCACGGGAGATTAAAGGTGCAGACATCCGTTCTGAAGACACTTGTAGGTCTCTCGCTCCTTCTCCCTCCGCGGCGATGAATGGGGAGGAGACGCTGGCTGCCGCCGCCTCTTTGCATCGCCTCCAGAAACAGACCGGCAGCCTGCGAACGGGAGGTGATCCGGGCTCACGTCTTCTCTGACTGGATATTAAGACACAATCAGATGAGTGAAGATTGTTTCGCTCTTGGGCTGAAAAGTGGGACACTTAACTCGCAAGGGAGAAAAAAAAGGGGGGAACTTTTCTTTTATTCCTGCAATGTTATTATTGTGAGAAAGCAGCGGTAATGTTATTATTGCTCAGATCCACCGCAGGGTCTTTTCCCATGCTGTCAGCTAATGTTGATGATGCCCTCCCCTCGGTCGGCGCTCCGCACACTAACAGCATCGCCTCTGATGGACTCAAAACAACTAGTTTCAGCACGACTGACTCTCTCTTATCATAATTTGATTATTTTAATGATCTTGTTACTAAACCTCAGATGCTGCACTTGCATACACCCGGAGGGAAGCCATGGTTGAACGCATTGTATGAATCTCACATGAGGAAATGTCCAAGGGTGACTTTATACAGTGGTGTGTTTACCCGTGTGTGTGAGTGTGTGTGTGTGTGTGTGTGTGTGTGTGTGTGTGTGTGTGTGTGTGTGTGTGTGTGTGTGTGTGTGTGTGTGTGTGCGTGCGTGCAAATGTACTTGTGTGCTTGTGTGTCACTTTCTGCAGACAAACACAACCCAGCAGCACCGACCACAGCCACGCCGCCTGACAGGGAGAACAAGGTTATGGAAAACTATTCGCATAAAACAGCCCAGTGCGTTATCAGTCAAACACTGGAGCCAGAGGGGGCTTGATTGTGGCGTTTCATCACCGCCTATTGAATTATCTGGATTAATTTAACGCATTTAGGCCTGTGTGTTTTCCCCAGCTCGCAACTTTCCCGTCTCTTCGTTAGCGATAATTACACTAAGTGGGTCATCTCCTTCAGAGCTCCCTTGTCTTTTTCTCCCTCTCCCAACATAGTATTAGCATTTTCAACTTCTTAAACAAAGTTTGGCAAAAAAAAAAAGAAATCTAATGATATAAACGTCGTGATTCACTGTGCATTCCGTGGATGAAAGCCTTGAAAGGCAGGCGGTTGACTCAGAAAGTGGAGGAGTGGAGTGAGAGAATAGCAGGGTTGAACTAGATGGTTTTTTTATTTTTTTTTTCAAACTCACCTTTAATTTTATTTTATTTTCTCACACATTCGAGCTCTGACTCACAGAAACTTGTGTGTGCCCCGGCTGTTTGAACCCGCGTGGGCATTGCTGGTCAGTAAAAACTACTAATGCTGAGTTATAACATAATATAACACAAGTCATGCTGGAGCGAAATTTAGCAAAGTGGGCCAGATTATGTAAGAAATGTCAATATTTTATTCCAGTGGTACTACAAAATGGTTACAGTATGTTTCTCAGTCCCTCCACTTCAAACGAGACAACAAAAGGACTCACAGGTTGCCTCTTCTCAGCAGTTTTATATCAGATTGATCTAATCTGGAAAACGGCTCGACAAGCCAAGACTACGTTTTTGCATCCAACCCCAAAAAACACACACGCAAAAAAATAAGTTAGGAGAGGTCAAGAGAATAAGACACACTGACAGCAAGCCTTAGTCATAGTGCACACCCACTCCATGATTCCTGTTACCCGCTCTCGCCCCAGAGGGAGGCAGCTTGAGCTATTGCTGAGAAACCTCGCAGAGGAAATATGGCTGTTAAGTCATTAGGCAGCTCATTAACACGTTGTTTAATTGGTGTCTAATTGATCATGGATGTTTATAAAGCCGTGAACCTCAGGGGCATGTGGCTGCATCAGCAGACTCTCAGGGAAGGCACGTAGTCGGTAAAAAAAGTCTATGAATAGACTCACCGTGTCGATGCGGTGCAGCACAGCTGTGTGAACCACTCAGTAGAACCTAAAAGGGTAATTCCAGTATTTCATCTTTAAACGTGGACTCTATTTTTTACATATTTTGTGATCAAAAAAGTTTTGGAATTGGTTCTGTTGGTCAGCTAAGCAGCAGCGACATGGGCTGTGATGACTGCGATGTAATTCAAAGTCAAAGTATGTCCACTAGAGGTGCTTGTTTTTGCAGCTAAAAGGCACAGACCGTTATTCTAAGTTTCGGACTCTGGAAAGATAATTCCTCTGGAACCATTGTGAACCAACTACAAAACAGCCTTTATATGATCTCCAGAATTGTAATTTTGCATAATTATTACAGCCTCGATACGTTAGTTAGTTTGTTTGTAATGTCTTAGATTGGATCAGATCCAAACTAACATGAGGTGATCTACAGCACCTGTTTCATTAAGACATTTGTACATCACAATATGTAAATAAATAAATAAATTTAAAAAAATAGGGCCAAGGTTTGAATATACATATATTTCAGTTTCAGTCCACTGGTGGTCTCGGTGCATGTCGGAAAAAAACACCACAAAAGGGCCCTCTTGGAAGCCCCTATAGTAGACAAACCGTCGAGGGTGTTCCACCGCATATAACTGGTGCCCTTTTTAGTTGTTTGCCCCTGCTACTAAAACATCCTGTGTCTGCCACTGCTTCAGTACATGAAGTTGCTGAGCCTTCAGATTTAGTTTCTTCAACAATGACTTAGAAACGGGTGTGGCTGATCCGCTCAGAGAGTTTAATAACCACAAGACAGGAAGTTAAGAAAGTAAGAAAATGTGTAATGATATGAGGTGCAGCTGGAGAGAGGAGCGGTGTCTATTTTCACACAGCTTCTCTCAAACACACACAAACAAACTCCTCAGCTGCAGGAAAAAACTCCTCGGCGGAGCAGCTCTGCTTCTCAGGTGGTCTAATGGAGAGAGACGCTCCTGATCCGATGCTTTGACCTCTCTCTTGCGGCGCCCGCTTCCTTTCTGTGTTTCCTATTCGCTGCCAAACGCTGCTGATGAAAGGAGAACACACCGGGGCTCAAACCTTGTGCCACTTTTAAAAAATTGGGTTGATTTAGTTGAAAGTAACTTTGTACCAGATGAAAGCAGCTCTCAATGTGCAGCCCATATGCTCAGTTACAGGGTTGTAGGCTCGGATGCATAATCTGTGGCCTTTGCATGCAAGTCTTTATAGTTAATGGAAGGTATGAAGAAGCACATCACTGCGTCACTTTTCTCGACATATGCCTTCTCCTATTTTTGTGCTTGTTTTTTCACTCGGAGCGCTCTGCTATCTCCCCCCCTGTCATTTTGTGACGAGAACTCACCTGTGAATAATTCATGAGGAGCAGCACGTACGATTACACTGGTTAAAAAGTAATGAGGTGCTGCCATAATAAAAGGTTGTCTTGCATTGTTTTACCAAGTGTCTCTCACACACCTATGTCGTCGGCTGGCCCCGAGTTCACATGAAAGCACATCCTTGTCGCCCCCTGTCAGAGCGCTGCGTTAAGAGGGAGAAAACAAGAAAACAAAACCAGGGCCTGTGGAGCAGGTGGTTAGAAAACAGGCACCAGAAGCCCCCTCCACCACCCCTCCACCACCACCACCGCCACCACAGCGGCGTGATCTAGCCCAGGCTATGAGCTGTCACTGGGGGCTTTTCATGTCTGAGCTCGGGAAAGATCAGTAGACTCCCCGTCTAAGCTCGGAACCCTTTGATAATCGATGGAGCTTACAGTGGCGCTTTGTAACGACAGCGACCGTTCATGGCCCAATCAAACTGCGCCGCTGTCCTCTCTTGTTTGTTCCCAGGATTGTGCAGGCTATTTCCTGTTTGACTTAAAATGAGGCCTCGTGTTTCATGAGCGCGTCAGCGTTGACAGCGCGGAGATGCGACGGCATCATAAAGCTCCTCCTTGTCGGGTTCCAGCGCGATATCAGTTTTTCATTCCCGCATTGTTTTCTGTGTACTCGGAACAGATGTACAAGGCTGACACAATTTTTTACGTAACCCGCACTCACACTCTCTGACACACTTTGACTTTGGCAGCAATGAATCAACTTCTTCATTACACGAAGACGCATTCATGTGCCGTCAGTCGTTAGGCTTCCCACTGTCATACGTCTTCTGATACTTGCAGGTTTGCAGGTGATCACTCAGAGAGAAAAAGGCAGCATGAGTTGTGACGATCGACCTTTAAAGGAAACTGCTTAAAATGCATATGCATAAAAAAAATATTTGTTATACTTTTTTGGTGAAAATGTGTGACAAGAAAATAACACAACAAAAAATGTAAGAAGTTGAAAAACAAAACATTGACATCGACATGATAAAATTAAACAATTCAAGTGATGAATTTCGGTATGTAATGAGTCGACAAGAAGACAGTATCTTAAATGTGTGATTGTGTCTGTTTGGATTTTTGTATGAGAGACATAAAAATATCTTCGTATCCATTTTTAGTGCTCCTTGTCATATGTAAGTGTGTGAAGTTAAGAGAAGAAAAATTGCATGTATGCATCTTTTCAAAATGATTAATTCAGGGCTCATTTTAAGCATTAGTTCCCCACTCAAGTCTCAAAGTTAACAACTACTGTTACCTCGAAGACTTGAAATGTGTTTGTAGCCCCGGTGATAGGAATCAGCAGCAAAGTGTGAATTTCTTTAATTACACTCAGATATTGACTATTTAAAAAAACTTCCTTGCAAACCTCTTCTCATCAAACTTCAATGAAGATTTTTCTCTTTTAGTGAAAATGTCTTCCCAGAAAATACACGATGCAGCTTTTGAGATGTTTCTAATCTGATTGTACCTTCAGCAAAATAAAGAGTAAAATAGCAACTGTCAAGTTTTTGCCCCTCTTCTGAATCTCCATCATAAGCAATGAATTTAGCATGTTTTTGTGAACGGGCAGTAACGTCTGAGCAGCAGACAGTCGGACTGTGACACAGTAGAGTGGTTTGTGATCTTTCCGTGCCGGTACGGATACCTATTTGTCCACCAATTACAATCCAACTGTTTTTTCCTTTGGATTCTTCAAGCCTCCAGAGAGACAAAGAGTGTTTGATAATACATTTTTATGTGGAGTGTCACTTTAATAATCAGAGAACCCTTGAGTTAATGAGACCGAGACCAGTTGTTGGCCTACCACCAGACAAGCTGTTCAGGAAATGCAGAAAAAAAGAAAAACACAATGATTTCGAAGATGCCGGTGTAAATCGTGTCAAAAAAAAATGGACCCTGTCGCAATCTCAGGTATTTCTGTCCCACGAATACATTATTCAGTGGCTGTGAATCTAATTAAGTATTGAACACGCGCAGATGGTGCTCTTGACCTCTTGTGAGTGCGCTGCGTTGTATGTATATGCAGCAACAACTGGCGCACGTGTTCGTTTTTTTAGCATGTGAACATACAGTACCTGGACGTGTCGACCTGTTAACTGTATGGTCCTGAAGAGTGACTTTCACTCTGGATGACAGGGACGCATTACCTTTTTCCATACATGTGAGTGCACATTCCTGTGTGTGTGTGTGTGTGCGTGTATGTGTGTGTGTGTGTGTGTGTGTGTGTGTTATCACAGCATGATTCATACGGTGACAGATGAAGGGGAACCTGTTCGTTCTGCTGTCCCCCTCGGTTAGATAGACCTAGTTAATAACCCATCATGCCGGGGTTATTGTGAAATTTCAGCTGTCTGCTCCGAGTGCCTTTGCCACTGAACAGGACAAACAGTACAATGACACAAATAACGTGGGGAGAGAGAGAGAGACCAGAGCAATGGATGAAAGAGTGGAGCACAGATTGGTTGAATAGGAGAGCTATAAAGAGCCGGCGTAGTGGAGGAACACAGCGTTCTCAGCAACTCAACCTCCCCAAGGTTGTTTTGATATTTCCGAGCCACTTCCGTCAATCTGGTTGTGTCCGTACAGTAGAGCTATATCGACTTATAAGTGCACATTTATTGTGTGCGTGTTTGCAGTCACTATCCCGAGCGTGAGTCACTGTTGTGTTTTTCTGCGTGTCCCCTCTGTGACCGTATGCTGCTTCCTGTCTCGTTCTCCCCTTCGTCCCTCAGTCGTAGGTGGGAAGACGAGGGAGCACCGGTATGTGCATCCTCAGTTATATCTTTAAATGCGTCTCCTGCTTTTTATAGTTCAAAATGCTCGGCCTTGCTCACATCCGACGCGCTCGAAGGTAGAATTTTCTGCCTGCCGACAGTCCCTTCCTCTTTTATTGCCATCCATCACTCTCTCCATCCCGCTCCCTGTCGGCCTCAACCTCTACTCCTCTCATTTACTGTCTGCTGTGGGCCGGCCGGATCAATAGTCCAAGACAAACATGCACAGACGTACACACACACACACATATACGCACACGCGGGGGAAAAAGAACAAACCGCACACGCGTTAGAGGAACATATCTCTGCGCTTTCCGCGGTAACCACAGGGGCTCTTAGTGTGAAGATAAAATTGATTCTCGCCGATGTTGGATACACTTACAGCACGTTTCGTCGAAGAAATAGACAGATACGGGGGGGAAAAAGTGACTGGAACCGAGTGTGAAAAAAAACATCCAGATCATCCAGTGCAGCCAACCAGCTGCACAGACTGGCTGCGGCGTACAGCGCGCGATTACCATCCCGTGAATGTGCATGAGCGGAGTGGTGCTGAGGTGAAATGACTTGTGTCACGTCTGCGGGACCACTAGTGGCTGATGGCCTCATCACATACAGCCCCCGAGCGGCCCGTGTGCGAACCGTGCTCGCCCGCTCGCGCACAAAAAACTGATTATGACTTTTTAGCTTTTCAGATTTTCCTTGCCCCTCGCTCGGCGGTGGATGCACCCAGTCACAGTTACTCAATCCGGGCCTCTGGACCATTAGGCACCATCTCACTCCAAGCATGACCGATTCTTCTGCTCCCCTCTCGCACACTCGTCGCTCCCTGGCGAGGTCAGGGGACAGACGAGCCGAGGACTTCATTCCTTACGCTTCTGTCGTTTAAATCAGGTCGGATGAGTGTCATCCTCCACTCCCCTTTAACAGCATGGTAATCTGATTCTTTCTACTCATGCCTCTATCCGCTCTCCTCTGCTTCCAACCGTCTCGGTTTATCCCCTCAGCTCTGTCTCTCTGTCTCCATCACGGTTGTGTTATGATTGAATTATAGCCTCTGGAGTGGCTCTGTAGGCCCCTGTGCGGCTGCCGCGCTGTCACCAACAGATCTAAGTCTCTCCTCCATGTTGCCCAGGCCACTTTCTCTGCCTTTACACTATGATGCTCGCTCGCCCCATCTACCCCAGCGCTGCCCTGTCACCTTGGATCACAGGGGAAGAATGAAGAGAGGGACAAAAGCAACGCCAACAAACACTGACCTCGTGGCAGATTCTTTGCCTCCAACATTTATGTGTGTGAATCTATGAGAAGTGGCAGGAATGGAGAGGTGGTCTTGTTGTTATGAGGCATGTGAAACAGGAGAGAAATGTCTTTGGAAGCCTTTTACACCATGTCTCAACTCTGACCTTTCCCTCCGATTTCTTTCTTTCTTTCTTTCTTTCTTTCTTTCTTTCTTTCTTTCTTTCTTTCTTTCTCTGATCTTCTTTCTTGCCCTAAATTTAGGGCTTGATTTGACAAGTTCTCGAGACGGTGTTCACTTTAAAGGAGAAGCTCACCCATAAAGGATGGAAAGCTGGATTAAAGTTTCGTATGCCACACAACATTTCTGGAGCTTTGCAGCGAAACAGCATTGCAGCATTCTCCTGAACACAACTGAAGTAGATGGGGACTTGTTTTAAAACGTAAAAACAACCAGAAAAACCAGAACATTTCTCCGTATAGCTCGTACATCATAAAACAAATCTCTGGAAGACGAGATCCCAAATTAATTTGAAAAGACGTATTTACACCTTCACTGCCTGTGCACCCACTCCAGACAGGATGCACGCTAATGCTTTTAACTGAGTGGCTAAGATAAAGAGTTTGGTTTAAAAATGTGTAAACATGTATTTCAAATGAATTTGATCCATTTTATGTTTTTTTTTATTTTTTATGATGATATGATATTCTCTCAATTCAATCAAAGATACTAGCAAAATAAGTTTACCCTGACATTTTTTGCCTTTGTTCAAACTGTACAAATCAACCCTAGCACCAGAATAGATGCTGGCAATGTACGTTCCTGCAAACCTCGGATATGTTGCAATTCTTAATGTTATGTTGTGACCATGCTGTGGCCGTGCTTATGGTCTGGTTAGGTGTAGGCATAAAAACCACCTGGTTAGGCTTGGGAAAAGATCATGTTTTGGCTTAAAATACACGGTTCTGTCACCACAGGCACAGCTGGAAAATGTCTCAAAATACTCAGCGGTCTCATGCTTACAAACCCATTCTGCCCACTTCCAGACATGACACCAGCACTTACACATAATGTGTGCGTGATACAGTATGTATTGTAGATTTGATGATATGGTACAAATGACACGCAGAAATGTGAAAGTAATTGTGGTTTGCTGAACATTTATTCCGCCGACTGAGCAGATGAAAGTAGACGTAATCTCTGCTGCGTTGCCTGCATCTTTCCATCCATACACAGATACATGTGCTCAGCAGTAAATCCAGGCTGATATAGTGTGAGGGGGGGAGGGGGCAGGGAGGCAGAGGCTATCCAAACAGGCCCGTTACAAGCATGTTGTCTTAATTAGGCCCGACAGCCTCCTCAAAGAACGTGAATAAAAAGCACGGAGCCCCAGACCTGGACTCATGCATAATGATTTAGTGCAAATGAAAAGGAAAACAAAAAGTGTGGCTTGCACTTCAGACACATGTAATTATGCACAGATTACGGCACTGATAGTGAAGGGGGATGTGTGAGTAAAAAAAAAGAAAAGCAATGGCTGCGAGAACCGATCAAGACAGCGCAGCTATCTTTTGCAACGTACTGCACTGATTGCACACGAGAAGAAGAGAAAATCCATTCTCTTTATTTTCCTCTATTGATTCCTCCACTTTATAAGAATTGCTCTGAAAGCGACACAATATTTGCTCCGTCGGTTCGTTGTCAGCGCTTTCAGAAAAGAAACTACTTTTTCCCTCTCTCTCTCTCTTTCCAACAGGCAGGCGTCGCGGAGTTGTGGCCTTTGATTTTCATCGCACTTTATCAGGTTGACCAGAGGGTCCTTGTGTGACTTACCTTTACTATGCTCGCTCTCTCTCACTCTCTCTTTCTCTCTCTCTCCATCGCTGCCTCAGAATAGTCCTAAGCTCGTTTCCAAGGCAACCAACCAGGACCTGTGGCCAGATTTTTATTTTTATTATTTTTTTTGTCTGTCAGCGAAGGTTGACAGACGTTGAATGGAATAACATGAAGCAGCGGCTGCTCTCACAAAATACCTTTAATTAGACTCTTGCAACATTAACCTTAAAGGGGCACTACGTAGTTTTGGAGAAGAAATTCAAACTTACATTTTTTATATTTAGTTCAGAAATATATATATGTATATATATGTATATACATATATATGTATATATATATATTTCTTTATTTGTTTAAATCTATTTTTCCCTAACTGAATAAACAAGCTGTTCTCAGAGGAAAATAAAGTCCCCAGAACACAGTTTGAAGCTAGAAAGGTGGCAGGGTCCGCCAAATATAAACACAGTAATACAGTATGAAATTGTGTTGGTCAGTTTGCTTATTCAGTTTTGAAAATGAAAAGAGTTTGTAATTACTTTGTTTAAGCATAATAATAAAAATCAGTCACCGAAGATCTTCCTCTTCTGATTAAAATGTCTTCCCCAAAACTATGTAGTGCACTTTTTAAGTGATATAAAGAGCCAGTTAGCAAAACGGATACTGAAATGCAAACTTTTTTTTGTTATTCAGGATTCATTTTATTTTGGCCTTACAAGATTGCCTGGTGTAATATCTTCCCTCGCCAAACGGATGAAGCAAAACTCGATTTTTTCGGGATAAGCTGCAGCAGCCCTGGAGGAAGAGCGACTTAATTTTCTTTTCCCCCTGGGTCACACTACACCGAGTAAGCCCCTTTAATGTAAAGAGAGAAATTAGAGGCTTACAAGAAGCAAAAAAGGAAAAACAAAACTCAGTGGGCCTGCACTAAGAGAGAACACTGCTATCAGTCGTCTAATTAATCTGTCGGCGCGGTGATGTCCAGGGAGCAGAGGGAGAGACGGGGAGCCGCGACGACGACGAGAGACGAGAAGAACAATAGAAATCTCGCTCAGTCGCGCTTCCTCCACTGGGGTGTTGTATAATCTGGTTATTTTTGCGCAACAGAAGAGGACAATTAATAGCACTCGTTGTAAAGCGCTTCAAGGGTCAGAGAGTTTTGAATTATTCCGCGTCCTTTACCCTCAAGAGCGAGAGAGCACACTTGTGACTTAAATCTACAAAATGAAAAAAAAAAAAATGACACTTGATATTCTCGGGGTTGATACAGACCATCAAATATACATGTAAGTCTGAGGTCACAGATCATGGGACTGCCCCTCGAAGATGTGCTGTTACTCTCCAATAGGGGGTGCTGTTCCCTGCCTTCTCCCCTTGCGGGTTAACTGTGTGATTGAGCTGCTCAGTTAGAGAGAGAGAAAGCAGTGGAGCTGTCCCCACTCGACCCCCCCAAACACCACCGCCGCCACCACCACCGCCGCCACCACCACCAAATTTATCCCAGCTGACACAAAGTGAGTCATGCCTAAATTTCTGTTCTTTTCTTCGACTCATCCCATTAAATTGGACATTATATAGGGAGAATAATGGTGTGAATGAGCCGCTGCAGTGTCAGCGCAGGTGTGGGGTTTGGTATCCGTCTAATGAGCACACCTCTATTCAGTTTGTCCTAAAATGGCTGCAGACGTAAATGGAGCTCAGTGTTGATTTGCTGCTGCTCTGCTCGACGATTTCAACGTAGAAACAAACATAAAGAGACGTAAAGACCAACAACTCCAACAGACATTTTTCACACCTGAGAGAGGACAGAATCAAGTAAATATGATCAATATTGTATATATAGTTTGTATATATTTAACTTAAATTTGTTTTTCCTGTGAGTGAAATTCCATCCACGAGAGTGGACGTTATGTGCCAAACAGCATATTCTGCCTTTTGGGCTTAAAACCTGACGACTATTCAAAATGCAATATTTAAGAATATTCGTCTAAAGCTTTCAAAAATTAACAAGATAATTAATCGAATTTGAAGACATAACAGCTCTGACATCATGTCAAAGACGTCTGCGTATTGTGTCGCAGAGGTATCTACTGAAGCTAGCCCCTTCCTGAAAAACTCAGTATTTGTTTGGAGGATGATTTCAACAGTCGACCAATTCCTACAAATTGCACCTTTCATCTTGCTGTTTTATAAAAGTATTTTGAATAGACTTTTAAAAAATGTTTTTATAAGTCTAACTAGAAAAATGAAAAAACAAGGCAGACTCTACAATCCAACCGCCAGAATAAAAGTACGTTTCTGCAAAACCACAGATACGTTAAAATAAAAAAAGACTTCATTATGGTTTACTGTAAAATACCTGCTTTGGACGCCACGATCATGGAAGGACATGGTCCAACTTCCCGTAAAAAAAACCCGTTTTTTTCTGGTTGCCAGAAAACAACTGGAAATACCTGCAGGTTCCATTAAAATTATCATCTTTTGATGCCAAAAAATCAGCTGGAAATACCCCCCGGTGTCCTTAAAGATATCAACCGGCATGACTTGAACTGCTGGTGGCCCTTCGGCTGTCTTGTAAGCTGTAAAAACGCTGCCACCTTCCTTCTGATGTGAAAGTCAGCCGATACAGATATATTATGAATGTGATGTCCTAACAGGAGCACAACTATTTAATTTAGAGATATTATTTTACTACAAAATCAATTGAAGCTGAAGTATTTGGTCGTAGGGACATGGTATCACAACTTAAATGGTTCAAAATGGCTCCCAAATGTCTGTTCACTAAAATGGACGCCATTCATGAAGGGGTTATGCCAACATTTGGCACAGCAGCATTGTTCACTGTAAATCAATGCTGCCACTGAGTTATATTAAGTGAAGCATGTTTCAGTTTTAAAGATAACAGTCATGTAAAGACAATGTAGAGGACAAACGGGGGGGGAAACCCAAACGACCTGCACTTAGTGAGGGCCAACCTGCTGCAGTTTAGTCTGTGATTAATGAGAGACGGAGAGAGAGAGAGAGAGCTGCTGGCGAGCTCATTTGCTCTGCTGTTCTTGAACGACGGCCGATAGCTGATATCCAATCAGATTCAATTTGCAGGGGATGTTTTCATTATGCCTGGAACATCAGTCAATATGTCTGCCCCGGCTCCGGCTCAGGCAGATAAGACTTTTTAGTGGAGACCCAGATTTAGCTTTCAGAGGCGGTTGGACCTGGAACAGAGCAGGAGTCGGTGAGAACACCTGCTGAGACACATGTTGAACCATTAGAGAAAAACTTAATTAACCTTCCTTCAGTTTATTTGTGGCAACAATTACTGAAAGAACAGGTACCTGGAATTGATAATTGACAAGTTATTTCAACTAAGCGTTCGTTTCATGGTTTCGCTGATTTGTTTGTCAGTTTCAGAACTATTTATTCTCACTTGAACAAATGATAAAGTGGAGCCAATGAAGGACGAAACACACAAGTTTATTCCCTGGGAGTTTTTACTTGAGGCACGAGAGCACGAGATGATCAAGGACAGACCAAGTCTTTATTTTTTTTTTCTTTGACAATATGGCCCCTTCTCATCAAATTAAAAAGTGTGCTGCAGCTCTATCTGTCCACCAATAAATAAAAAAAAAACTAATAGAAAAGATCAAAAATAGCGAAGCGGCTCCAAAGAGGCGCTGCGTTCACCAAATCAGGTCTTGTACGGCAGATTAGGAAGTCAGAGTCCTGCAGTTTTTCTTCGAGTAACCCTGCATTTCCCTGTGATGAAGTCTTAAAGATCTGAAGAGCATCAAGAGACATATCTAAGAGAAGTGCCTTCGGTTTTTATTCATGTTCCTTCCCCTTTCTTTTTCAAGTGATCTGCAGCTTCAGAGAGAGGAGGGAGAGGGAGAGAGACAGAGGGAGAGGGAGAAAGAGAAGTGTTTTCCAATAGAAATGAGGCGAGTCGGAGTCGACTCTTCAGTTGGGCTGAGGCTGTCACCGCTCAGTTCAAAACATTCTGCCATGCAAAACAGCCAAAAAAGCCCCCAAAACCTGTTTTATGACTTCACTTTGAACATCAGGGAAACTCATTCACAAGCAGGTCAGTCTCTGTAAAACTTTAAGAAATCTTTAAAGTCGGTCCAGAGTCTATTGAGGTTTTTTATTTTTTTTTATTATTTTTTTTTTAATGTTTTTCTTATTTGGTAAATCTCTGTAATTACTTTTGTTTTGTTTCTCCAGCAGTTTGTGTTTTTCTGTCAATGAAGATCTTTGTCTCTCGCTTATTGGCAAGCAACAGGGAGTGAATTTGTCATAACCGCAACCATGCACTGCAAACACACACACACACACACACACACACACACACACACACACACATGGTTCTCATATTCTGGAGGACAGCTGCAGGGGTGTGGAAGCCTTGGGAAAATGGATCATGGACTCCAGCCAATCAACTTCCTCTGTAGCCTCCACCTGTTTGTCTGTATCTGCTGCTGACAATTTCACAATACCAAGAGATTATGACAACATACAGAGATTAATACACACATTCTGTAAGTAAACGCAATAGATTAGCGCTGCAGGAACATGCCTTTCTTTATGCCCCCCCTTTTTTGCAGTACAGTGAGCGCGTATGGCTTTCTGCTTGCATGTTTGTCACCGAGGTTTATTCAACAGAGATTATGCAAATTTGTGTCTATTACACATCCTGCCCTAATTCACTAAACCCTGTTATAATTAAGACACACACCTACCATGGAGAAAACCACACACACACACACACACACACACACACACACATAGCGTGCGCGCGCACATATCACAACAATAAAGTGTTACCTTGAAATATTCCCTCGACCAAAAAAGAGAGGCGAAGAGATGCTGAGACGATGACAGTTAATACGCCTTGATGTTTTTGTCACTCACAAAACAGAACGGCAGCGTGTGTGCGTGCGCGCGTGCGTGTGCGCGCACGCACACATGTGTTAGTGCATGTCATGAGAGAGGCTGTGCACGTGTGTGAGCCGAAGGGGGGGGTAGACGATCTTCTCTGAAGCGGCCCAGGCAGGCATCAGCACTCAATCATCCCAGATCTGCCAGACGACACCAGCAGAGAAAACACATTACCCGTGTCGTGTCGCCTCGTCTTCTTCTGTTGTCTTCTCTTTATTATATTTAGGGCTGCCTTGCCTCAGGGTCAGGTGACAATCTGCATTCTCTTTCTACAAGTTTTCTCAAAACTGTCTGGAGTTTTCTATTTTTTTATTTTTTTTTTGTATTTTATTTTTCAACGCCTTTTTTTTTTTTTCTACCTCTCTGTTAAAGGGGAGCTGTTGATGGTTTTTAATCCCTACATGAGTCCCTTTGCAGATGACTCTGCTGGCATGGTGTCAGAGAGAAGCTAACAGAGAGCAGAGCTACGCATTAGACAAAAGATGAATACCCTCAGAAGGGAGGGAGGGAATAGAGAGAAGAGGCAAAGAGCCCATTTGAAGTGTCTGTCTAAGTTTTAGTAAAAAATGAGTTCTTTATAACGGCATATAAATATATAAATGAAACACTTAAAGACATTATCAGCCACTTTCATTCCCCTTGCCTTTTGTGTGCTGGTTGAGGTGGGAAACAGAAGGGAAGTAAACACATCTGCATATCTGAGTCATTGGTTCCAAGGGAGCTGTTATGGGCTGTCTCTGCAAATCTCTTCTCTGTGCTGCTTGCAGCCCACCAGCAACAAAATCACCCCCCTACGCCGCTGACGCCGGGTCAGATATTTCAACAGCCTTCTCGCTGATGCACTTCGATTTGAGGCTGGCAAATCTGATTTCAGGTCTCCTGATTTCAAATGGCTGTGCACGCTTTTAGTTTATCTTTTCTCAGGTTCGAACGCACGAGCCAGAGGGAGGCGGCGTACGCGTCGCTGCCGTTTAGTGTCCACTTGACGGTAAGTTGGCACAGTCGGTGTAACAGAGTGGGCCAAGACCGGTCAGGCCCTCTGTCTACACGGTAGCCGTCACCTGGATAACCAAGCATGCCAAGCCTGAAGCCACATCTGAGGGATCAGAGTAACGGCGTCAACTGGCAGTAAGTACAGAACTGGGGACGTCGTCTCTCTCCACCTGCTTCGCGGCACGCTCAAATATACAAAACGGTGAGCACGACAAGGCAAATATGGTAATCATTTTTCCTCCCAGTTCTTCCAAGTTTACCCCTCCAGTGTTGGCTGCCACATGCGGGAATTCTAATCCCCACATGTATTAAAGCCAATCGTGTATTAATGTACTGTATGTAGTTCATTTATGAACATTTACATGTCTTGTATGGAAATTCATCCACTCAGTAGTGACTGTTACATTATTACATGAGGCCACATGCCTGTTTCCTGCCTTCCACCTCCACCAGTTCCAGCTCTTTATCTCAGGCAACAAGCATTTTTTTAAACTCAGCCTTGATTTTGATCTTAATAAAACAACAACAATAATAAAAATAATAACTATTTATGTAGCACCTTTAAGAACAGATTTTACAAAGTGTAAACAAACTAGCAATATGAACATATACAAGTAAAAGCAACAGAAGTGACACAAAAAATACATAATATCTATAGAAAATGAAAAGATTAATAAATAAAAGCAATTAAAGGCGATGAGAAAACAGCATCATGGAAGACTCATAGATTATGTATTAATGTAATAATAACAAATAGACACCTATACAGTTTCATGACTGTGACACACACATGTGACCTGACACACAAGGACTCACAAAGCGAACAATACTAATAAATTGTGACAATCGATTTTAATTTTTTGTGAAATAAAAAAACCCAATACTTTTTGAGGTAATTGTACTTTACTTGAATATATGCATTTCTGCGACTTTATACTTCCACTACATTTGAAGGGCCACACACCTTCATTTGACAATTCTATTATTACCATTATTTACTTCACAGATGACACGCTGCATTAGAGCCAAAGTAGTGCATTTTTTAATTGGTCTATTTTATTGGCAATCCAATTCTTATTCCAATGATCACAAAAATAAATATCAGATCCAATAATCAGCCACTTGCATGTGCACTTTTACTTGTACTTTTGATACTTAAGCACATTTATTGTCAGAAACCTCTACTGATTCAATGATTTTATGTGCTGTGTTTTGTTATTTTACATGAGAAAAACTGCAATCCAAATGTAAGAAAAAGCCAGTAACATGAATGTATGAATTTCTCATGTGAAAAATGTCAATTTTACATATGGACATTTTTATTCATATGTCCAATAAGGCCTACCACATGTGAAGAAGCAAATTTCATGTGGTTTTATGTGTGAAAAGTCTAAAAAAAAAAAGAGAGAGAGAAAAGACAACAGCCACTCATATGAATGTATGTAATTCACATGCAAAATCGAGATCATTCTGTTCATTCATATGTTAAATAAAATAAATGTTTGAAAATGTCCAGTTTCGGTGAGACATTATTTTCTCCTGGCGTTTAAATTTTTGTTCACACGTGAATATGACCAGAACTTGTGACATTATTCATCTCAGAGATATTTCAATCATGAACATGCTAATTTCACATGTGACATTTTCATCAGGGTAAGTGCTGTATGGTCATTTTGAAATAGATTACAGCATTTTGTGTTCCTCACATATATCGGTACCTGTTGTACTGGTTTACTGCTGTAGATTGGGAACAATGACTCTGTATGTTGCAGGCTGTACGGCAGAGTGTTACCGCAGATATATCTGCAGTTGAACAGAGAAACGCACAAAATGCACCTACTGATTGATTAATTCCACCACTGCTCATAACAAGGTGTCAGAGCCGAGGAGGTCAGGGACAAGTGAAGCACTTTGTACTCCGTTATGTATGATTCAATCGCCATGCCTGGATTTCCTCTGACCTTGAAATCCTCTCCCTTATCTCTTGTTCACTTTGTGTGCGCGCATGTGCGTATGTGTTTATTCCTTCTGGTCAGTGTGTGGACTCTTTCACGGCGACTGTCACCCCCAGGACCGGACTCATACAGCAGGAATAATGAGCAACTATCCTGCTCTGTCGCAGCGAACCAAACAAGGCTTACAAAGTAGAAGGACTCCGGGGGTCAGGGCTGAGCGCTGTCACACAGAGGCCGCACACCCAACACACACATACACAGCGCACACACTTCTTTATGGCATCCACTTTTCTTGGATGTGTCCCTTGTGTTCAGGGGTCACCATGGCAACGTTGCCCTCCGCGGCAAACGGCTGGGATGCCGTGATGGGGTCCTGACCAAAGTTTTATCGATCTACAGGATTTGGTGGCTGTTTCAAAGAAAAATCTCGTTCTGCGTTGTTCAGACTCGCGATCGATGAGAAGAAAATCCCTCCAACCGGACCTGATGAATTCACACTCCCGAGATATTCACGGTTTATGGGCTGTGTTTATGTGTTTTCTCTCGCTTGTTGCATGTTCCAGTAGATCATCCTGACTGTATTTGGTTATGTGTTTATGTAGTGTGTTTGTGTGCGTGTTTGCATGTATATGTGTGTGTTCCATGGGCACTTCCTGTGGTTAAGTCTATGCAGCAGAGATGATTCATGACTTTCAGTGTTGTTTCAGAGAGAGAAAATTCACACTATAAATGTGTCTGTTTCCAACACTCTCTGTCACACTCGATGTACACACACACACACACACACACGCACACACACTGGCGCTGTTATGTTCGAGTGTTCCAACTCCCACACGAATAGACAAAAATGAGTGCATCTTCGTTTATGCTAACTGACACAAATGAACCAAAAATATCCTTAACGTGCACTCGTTTCGCACTTCCTCCGACTAGCAGCTCATGATTGTGGTTATAAATATCATAATCACATAACAATAGGCAAGATTTACTCAGCGGTGTCTTATAAATTCATTCATATAAATAAGCAGTTTATATAACAGATTACTTTCAGAAATCTGTCTCTTAATTCAATGCTCCGCTACGCTTTATCAGGGAACGCTGCAGCACATTTGTGTCTAAAGTACAAAGGATAAAGTCCTTTATGGGTTTTTTTTTTTTTTTTTTTTTCTGTGGTCCTGCCTGTTCTGGCGTGCACCGCGTGCTTAGCAGAGGTCACAACAAAACAATGGCCCACGGGAAGTGAGAGCAGCTACAAAAGCATGAGAGCTGGAGAACATAAAGGATGAAAAAAAAAAAAAAAAAAGCATGTACATGTGTGAATGCTTGTTGAGATTGATACATTTCCTGCAACGGCGTAGAAATTATTCCACGGTTAGTCAAAGTAGCAGCAGAGAATTCAGTCTGTCGCTCACCTTATCAACACCGCCAATCGCGTTTATCTGAGAGGGGAAAGTCCGCGCACAGGAAACTTTACAGTTCACTTACAGTATCCATTTACAGTTCAGTCAACAATTTTCCTTTTTCAAATGAAGCCACAACTTCCTCATTGCTGATTTTCCACGCCTCTCTGTTGCTCTTTTTTTTTTTTTTTCCGAGCGTTGCGTCACTGGGCTGTGGTTTTCTCACTACTCACAGTGCACAGGAAGTGTGTTGGGGCAAAAACAGGTCCCTGTCACTGTTTCCACTCCTCACTGAGGACCACAGAGCTAAATTTAAACCCAATAACAAGATCACAGGTGCCCAAAATACTCACTTCCCCATACATAGAGGTTTAATTTAACTACTCGGAGCTATTTATACTTAACCATGTTAATATGCTTATGTCTGGGCTGAGGTTAAGTTTACTGAGTGACGCAGTCTGCCACAAAGGAAACAGCCCAAGCCAATTAGCGATCCTCGGGGTTACAGAGGAGTTAGTCGGGACGGTTAGCCGCCTAAAGCTGAACTGCCCATGATGATCACATGAACGGAGTCTGGTCAGAAGATTGGCGGCGACGTGTGTGCCACCTGATACCTGACCGAGAGCCAGCAACATAGTTTTTTTGACGCAGATGTGCTCGTCATTGATCAGTTTATTGGATTAGTCCTTCGCCCGGGCTGAAAGTGTGCCAGAGGCGAAACGATGAACTTGTGACGTCTGTTTGTGTCACAGAAAAAGTTGCTCTTCCACAGAAGTCATATTTGAGGAACTGAAACGTCTGCCACCTCAAAACCTGTTGGATCGGGTGTCACATGTCTGCCGCAAAAATAGATTCTGATCGGGTTATTTTGATTACGTTTCTACGGTTCATGAGCTTTGCGCCACAGAAAATGGGAAGTAAGAAGTGAGACTTGCGCTATTAATAAGCGAGAGGGAAATACAAGCAGTGAATGGAAAAATGCTAACATGAAGGAGACGGAGCTCAGAAAGAGGCAGCATTTAACGAGCTGAAAAAAAAATGTGGAAGAGAGCACGGATCAATCACGGCGAGAGGAGACACGGCTGCTGTAGCGCTGCTGAACGCCTTCAGATCATGTCGGGGGAATATATCTGTAAAGCAGCGGCAGTATCAATATCAGCCCCTTTATCTGGAGCAGCTCCTCACTCCATTCTGTCTTTGTGTCGAGGGTATTGTGAGGCCTTCACTGAACCCACCTCGGTGCGCTGCCAGCGTACGTTCAGTGTGGAGGAGGAGGAGGAGGAGGAGGGGTGGTGGTGGTGGGGGTGGGGTGGAGAAGGAGGCCAGTGGACTTGGACGGCAGCCAGGGCCAGAGTGGGTTTTACTCCGGCTAAAGTTACGCGCTGCTCACTGTGACTACTGGCTCCTCTAACTCAGCCTGGCTGGGAGCAGAACGGGACAATTACCCCCGGACACTGCCGAGTCACGTTGGCCAAAGTCTGGTCTGGTCCGTGTCCATGTGGGTGTAAGTTCAGGCGCAGAGCTATAGGATCAGCTTTTTGATCACAACTGTGATGAGCACAGTAATAATAATGGCACGCCCACCGCCAGCAGCACCCTGACTCCACTACTGCTTGAATGAATACACTTCAGTAGCAGTACGTATATTGCCGCCTTTAACTCGGATCATAATCGTAAAAAAAAAAGGTGCATGACTCGTGTTCATACTCGCTTTGGCTACGTATTCGCTCAACTCCAGTAACTCTACGTAAGAATTTAGATTGTTTTAACCCCTCATCATAAAACCCTTCGACTGCCTTTTCACCTTAAAAAAAAGGGAAATTAAAGCAAGAATCACCTCATTCCACTGTCTCACATTATCACATGTACATTTTATAATCTGTATCAGCTTTTCATTGAAGCTTACACATGAACTGTAAAACCTGAGGCGACCAATTACGTCATGATGACCAAGCAGAGTAGACTACTCAGTTTGAGTTGCTATAGCTCATACAACTTAAATGCGATAGTCTGCTTCACTTGTTAATGCTGAGCTAATTGGTTTCCTCGCTTTTTCAGAGTAAAGTCGACTCTTAAAATCTACAGTGCACCGGGTATCTCCGAGAACTCCTTCGGAATTCAGATAAAGATCTGGATCTGGATAACGCTTGGTGACCCAACATGAGTTTGTAATAGTAAGGTCAAGCTTTATTTAATCAGGAAATCTCATTAGAGACTCAAACTTCAGTGACAGTTGAAGGGGTTAAAGAAAAGATGAACACATCATCAGAGGCAGCACAGCCTCAGTCTCAGTTTCTATTTCATTGTCTTTCTTTTTTTTCTCTCTCTCTGTGTAACTTCCTGCCTCCTACTCATTCCCTCTCATTTATTCCCAGCTCTGTGTCCCCATCCCTAACTAACAAACACCATCCCTGTCCTTTCACTAACACGAGCCTATAGATAGACTAACGTAAGGTAGACGTTGCGGGGCTTTGGAGAAAGCAGATTAGCTCTTATTGTCACTTGTAGAAAATGAGCCACGGGGCCACGCTATAAATAGGCCGATTTAGTCCACCCCACTACTCAGGGCTTGGCAGGAGATCAGGCTCGGGAGTGCAACTTTAAGGCCAGGGTCAGTGTGTTACTATGGCGACACGGCCACGATAGTCTATGTGTGTCAGGGGGTGAGGGTGTGCACCAGTGTGTGAGTGTGTGTGTGTGTGTGTGTGTGTGTGTGTGCCTCCCCCTCCCCAGTCTCCAGCAGCAGCAGTCAGTCAGTCTCCCAGCCCCTGTTGAGAGAGAGCACGTTGGGTAACAGCAGTCTGGAGTTCCCCTGGATTCGCTCCAGACCTCCTCTCCCTTCCCTCCTGCCTCTCTCTCCCACAGCACTCCCCTCCCTCTCCCCCTCTCACCCACCCTGCTTCCCCTTCTTCCCGCTGGCTTTTTCACTGTGGAGTGATATGGGGTTTGTGTGTGTGCGTGTGTGTGTGTGTGTGAGGACATGCTTGTCTACTCCCAACAGCCCGTACAGTACGACTGCTGGTTTATTTGTCCTCTTCACAGCGGGCCGTCTCCTTTTCTTCAGCACCACCCTTCCTCTGAACTCCGCTGTCGGACCGTCTATCCATTAACCCCTGTAGGCTCGATCTCCCCGTAAAAAGAAAAAAAACTAGCAACTGATCTGGAGTCAGTGCCTGCTGCCTCAGCATCTCGACACATCTGCTCTGACTCATTTTCTCTAGTTCCCCCGTTCTGAAAATGAGAAATGAGGACTGCTTTTCAAAAACAATTTGTGGCTATTTGTGGCTCTGGCCGAGCCCAGTCAGAGCACCATCATCGACAACGATCGTCATCATCATAGCAACAAATGTTGGGTAATGTGTGATGAAACACTTCAACTCAGAGTGTGTATCTTGTGGGTGGATTGTCAAGGTGGGCTCTCTCAGAAATCCTTTCAAAGAGATTTACAGTAACTTCAGTCATTCGAGTACTGAGGAGGGAGTCACCTTTTTCTTGTTTGAGGTGATTCTAAAGTTCAACTGTTCAACATGCACATTCATGATCGGATCCAAATTTGGTTCTTTATTGTTTTTTATTAAAAAAAAAAAAAAGTAAAGCTAAAATGCTGAGCAGAGGAATGAGTCTTCCAACCGCCCGATCCCAGAAGGAAACAAGTTAAGAGATAGAATGACAGGCGCTGAGAATAAAAGTAGCTGCTCGTCGGTGAAAGATGTCAACAAGGCAGCGCAATTACCGAGAGGGCCTGTTTTAGCATGTTTACCTGCACCCACTCCATTCAGCGTTTAGCCTCCGTGCCAGAGGAACAAGCCGCCGCACGCTTCTGCCACAAAAGCACACAACAGACAGTAACTCACCCTGCCATGCACCCAGCGCTGACAAAGCACAGCGTCACAGTTTCCGAAACCTCTCCTTCCACTTTTGCATCACCTTGCATGCGAAAAAAAAAAAGAGAGAAGAAATGTCAGTGCATTGGTGTGAACTGACATGCCTCACACACACACACACAGCAGATCTTTGATTGTAGATTGAGTCTTACAGTTACTCAATACAATGATAATACAGAACACACATTTTCCTCCTTATTTAAAGATGTAACATTTCCTTTTTAAAATGTCTAAAAACAACTTCACCTTTGTATACGTTTGTTGAGTTGTGTATTTACGTTATCCCAGATCAGAGAAGTCCTAACTTTACACGAGGTAACGGTCTGTTTGATTAGGTCACCTGGCTCTCATGACTTCCGCGAGGATTAGAAAGTGATGAAGAAAGTCCGCAAACGTGACTCAACGTCGTGTGAAATGTAACACAAAACACAAAACGCAGCTTCTACATCGAAGGGGCCCTGTCAAAACAGCACAAATTCTTGGATCCTGGATTAAAACCAGATCCTCCGGAGAATAAAGACCTGGAGTCGCTTTGGATTCTGCTCTGATCCGGGAGGAAAGTTCTTCACTCCTGTTTGTCAGCCTGACTGCAGCCGTGTTCGTACATCGACTATGTAGTAAGTGCACAACTCAAAATACACAACAAAGGTGTAGTTGTTTTTAGACATCTGAATGTAGAATTCCTACATATTGCTTCTTTAGGACTGAATACAACTCCCCTGATTCCAGTTACATCTTTGGTTTTGCTTTGCCTGAGAAACCCTCTTGACAGAAATGGCATGCTGTGCTTTTGTTTTTCAACCTTTTTAAAAGTTATGTAAGATGAACAATATTTCTTTCTATCCAGCGCTCCTAAAACACAAACTAGAGTTATTGGAATTACCATGAGTAGGACACGATTTGAGGATCTGGTAGCTATTTAAAAGAACCGAGAGGCGAGTATAGGAACTAAATGGGCAAATGTCTAGCAACTGCTGACGTCAGCAAAAGTCTAGCCCAAAAAATATTTATGTGCACTCCCAAAAAAAGACTTTATTAGTTGCGATTCAAGACGGTCATCTGAGGGTAAAGCCGGAGATGAAGACCGCCTGTTTGTAGCCCCTCTGATTAAGTAGATAAGTGACTTAAATTGGATCAGTTTATTTGTCTGGCCGGCCTTAAACAAGACCACAGACTCTGGGACGTCTGAGCCACAGCCACTGAATGAGAACGAAACACAGACGGCTTCCTCTTTCCACCCATCAGCCGCGCTGCTCTCTCTCTGTCTTCTTTCTTCCCCTCGCTCTATCGTTTTCTCCGACTCGGCCCTGTGATATCACGGAGCAACGGACGTGATGTCACTTCCTGTTTGGTTTTGAGTCGCGCCGAGGTAGCAGCTTGCTGACAGCTGTGAGCGGAGCTGGAAAGATGCAAATAAACGAGGTCAAAGGTTAGAGCTGGCTGATTGTAAGTGTTCGTAAGCCCTCACAGCTGCTTTTTTAAAGTCACAGCGGAGCCTCTGACCATTTTTTCTTCTCTCTGGCGTGCGGTATGTGGCTTAAGCTTTTTGTTTGTGAGTGCACAGTTATTACACAGGCTGCAAATCAATTCATCCAACAGTACAGGTGCACAAGCCACTGAAGGTGAAAATTTCTGCGCAGCACAATGAGCAAGGCCACATAGCTGGAGGACAATACAATACTATACACTGTATATATAAATATATATCCTGTATTATCTCTTCTGCCAAAAGAGCAGCAGTAAGAAAAACTCCAACTCCTTTTCCTCATCATCTGTCGCTAGTTGAGAGTCTCCTGGTGACAGACAGGCTGTGACACCCAGCCCTGGTAATAGAAGGCAATTATAAGCCCTGGCGAGAGCTGTGGCAATGGGGGAAAACTTTTATACAGTCCCCCTCCTGGGGCGCTGACATGCAGACACACTGAAATTAATTGCTACAAAACATCAGGCGAGCTTGACGCACACATGCGCACAGTCAAACTCCTGGAAAGGAGAAGAATGAAAACAATACACATCATGCGACGTCGCATTGATGCTCGTGAGGAGGAAGGAGAAGAAAGAAAAGGCAGCAAAGAGAAGCAGCGGAGAAAAAAAACAAAAAAAACAAGTAGATCCCTTCCAACAAATCATGTTTTCATCTAAATAAAGAAGCCAAAGACAATAGACTCGGGTACCTTGGAGACCAGGAGGACTATTTCTCCATGGCAACCAGTGTGGTGTGTGACAATGCCGCAGTGCGAGGGTTTGAACCGCTGAAGCTGTCTGGGAATGCAGAGATAGATGGGGAGAGAGAGAGAGAGAGAGTGAGACCCGTGCTCGTAATGAGAACACACACTGTCACAATCCCACTGCGAGAAAAATGGAAGTTCACGACTTTCCAACTCGCGCTATTTTCTTCGTTTGACTCGGAGAGAAATCATGTTCCTAACTAAATTATGACACTAAGCCTGTTTATGTTTCCAACAGTGCGTATCCAAATATTCTCATACGTAAACATTTCTCTGGTGTTGCTATGGAGTTGTTCCTCTGTTAGAAAAAGCAGCACCATGTGGCCTCCGTAGGAGATTTATTTTAATTGTGTGGTGTATTGTGGCAGAGAGAATGTCAGGCTATATGCTTGGGTGTGTGCTGTCAGCACACTTGTGGATACACGTAGTCGGCCCTTGGACATGATCAGGTGTGTGTGTGTAAGTGGGTGTTTGTGTTCAGTACGCCACGTGCGTGTGTTTGGAGAACAAGACAAACACAAATAAAGGAACATGTTAGTTTGTGTCCTCTGTGTGTGTGTGCGTGTGTGTGTGGGGGTGTTCATGCGTGCATTCTCGTTGAAAAGCTCTTTACTTCCTGTTTGGTCCCTCCTCCTCATACATGTGTTAAAATCCTGGATTTAATTGAGATTGTTGTTCACGGAATCTCGACTCTGATGCTGAAAGGAAAAGAAAAGGGTAGACCGGGGCTACTGGACGTCTTTTTACAAACTGTACACCGCTGCAAGTCTCAACGCCGTCCTCACCCATTTCTCCTCGTCAGCATCGCTCGACAACCATCAACATGCAATCTCCTTTGTGTGTCTTTATTTTTATTTGCAGTGCGCTTCATAGAAATTCATTACAGCGTCTGCCGCCAGCGTAGGCAGAAAAATAGTCCCAGGGCTCAGCTGAACTCTCACCCTCCTTTAATGTAAACACCGCTCACCAGTCACGTTTCTCCCATTAAGGTAAAATGCGTGCATAATGTATGAATCTGGTCTCCTTAATCCAGTTGCACCATTAACCCGCACACCCAGTCGTTTCCGAGTACTCTCGTGAAGAGAGAGGAAGAGAGGCAACTCTGACCCCCGCTAATTTGTAATAGATTATCTAAATTAAGACGTTAAAGCAAATTCGATTATGTTCAATTACTTATCACCTGAGGTTCTTTCGTCTCTGGCTGCTGCAGATTTGACAGAATCTGCCGCTGAATCTTCAGTCCTAGTGACCCAAAGTGACACTGAGCCCCCGAGCAGAAGCTCCTGAAAAACCCATTGTCCCATAAGCCAAATGCTTCTGACAGTTATTCATTTATTCATTCCTCCCTCCTTCCACTCCTTGTTTTTTGTTTTTTTTCTTTTTCCTTGGAAGCATATGACGGCTGTTGCGGTTCGTTGTTGTTTGGCGTCTCGTCTGTCTGCCTCGTCAGCCGTCATGCCTGTTGACGTGTGGCACTCAGAGTTAAATGATTATCGCATGATTGTAAAGAGTTGGGGGGCTTTTTCTGATGGAGACCTGTCTCCTCAGCCCTGTAGGCTATCCCACATCGGCAGTCTCCAGCTGAGGTAGAGGGAAGGGTTGGAGGGAGGGGGGAGGTGGGGGGGGGCAAGGAGGGAGACGGGCTTACCTGAATCAACCTGTCGTACCTGCCCCGAGGCCCACCTGTCAACAACCCAGCGACAGTCGCTTTCTCCTTCACTCTCTGTCTCCGTCGCTTTCTGGCTCCGCTCTTCCATCACTTGCTCTGCCTCTGTATCCCTCCTCACCCATTTATCTCTCTGCCTCTCACCCGCTCTACCCCTTCACTTTACCTTAGCTTCGACACCGCAAAACAAATAAGTCTCACCTGAGCTGATGTGCCTCTCTCTGACTTGTCATCTTCACTTCACAGCGAGTTATTGGGAACAGCTCCGGCCATTGGACACAGGGAGACTATTTGTCTTGGCAACTTCTGATGTGACTCAAAACTCAAATAAACTCTGGAGAACAACTTAAAGGTTCTTGTGTGTGTGTACGTGTGCGTGTCCGCGTGTGCCTGTTTGTATAACACCGGGTTTAGACAGGTCATCCTTTGAGTGAGTCGGGGTGATTTCAGGTTCGAGTTCACCAAATTCTCAGTAGCTCGGCCTGTGTGTTTATAGCCTTTTGAGAGGAAAAGATAAAAAAACCAAACTACCTCCCCTTTTCTTACCATTCTCTCAATAAACGTCAAGGTCCAGGGAGTGAGCAAGGGTGATGGCGTGACTGCCTGATGCAATAATAAACCCACGCTGCATAAAGCCGCTCTTCCACATAAACAGATGTGGACTGGCAGGGCTCCACTTGACTGCGGACTAAAGCAAAGTTTAAATTCCTGAGCAAAAAATCTGAAGACCGTCGTAGAATAAAAACAGGTCTGTGAGTCTGGATGTTTTCTGTCTGCTCCGAACTGTGTGTGCGCATGAGTCACACCCAAACGTGTTGGCTAAAGGCAACAAGCGGGGTTGCTGCTCAGTCTGGACGCTGAGGCCACATCTTTCTGCCTCCCTCGCACCTTCCTGTCGGCGCCTCTGTCCGCATGAGGACGTCAGCAGTGTGAGGCGCAGTCGGGTTTAGTCAGCTCGGTCCGTCAGCCAATAAGAAGCTTTGTCCCGGTGCAATAAGGCGCAACATCCAGGCAGCTTTGAAGTGAACTTTAAATGGATCTCGTCTGGTTTTGTGCTCTCCTCTTCAATGTGGCTGACTGCTGATGGGGCGGGTTAAATGTTAGAGATGACAGCAGTGCTTGGAGAAAATCTGCAGATCAATACCAGAAGAACAAGAGCAAGTTAAAGGGTAACGCCACCAATTTTACACATTAAAGTGTGTTTACAGGTCCTGGTTAGTGCTACTGCATGTGAGTAAGTAGTATGAAGCTTTTTGTGGCTCCAAAGGAAGCTACATGTGATCTGGTTAATTGCCTTCACTGATGTCACTCAGAGGCTCAGTTGCATTGTGGGTAATGAAGGCTCTAGGAAGGAAGGAAAAGGAAGAAGAATGCATGGAATAAAAACAGTGATATCTTTGGTTTCTGCTGTATTGATTGTGACCATTTATTTTTTAAACTGTCCATGATGAGTCCAACAGTGTTAGACCAGTGAAAAGCTCTCCAAACCCTGGCGCCCATACCAAAACCTGTAAACACACTTTAATTTGTAAAATTGGTGGAGTTACCCTTTAAAGTACAGTATGGAAGTTTTATCATCAAAATCTTCATAAAAATCAAAACACTAAAAATGGCATTTCTAACAGATTGTTATATAATTTATTATTACATTGTTAATACTGATTCATAATTACATAAGCTTAATTTTTCTAGCAAATCATGATTATGTGTTTTTTTAATGTGATCTCTTCACTTTAGAGGACATTAGAAACTATAACTGTGAGATAGAGTGGGCTATAAAGTACAGTATTTTTAACCTATTATATTGAAGTACAAAGTGGCATAAAATAGAAGGACTCAACTTAAGCACAAGCACTTCAAAACCGCTCTGCAGTACAGTAATTGATTAAATCTTCTTAGGTGCTTTCCATGTCTGACTGACAAGAGAGAGCGTGAAGCACAATAGGAGATGTTTGTGGTAGATGCCTCTCTCAGAAAAAGCCTGTATCTTCAGGTTTGATCTCACGTGCAGTTCGTACAAAGACTGTCGGATGAGCAAAATCTCACAATAACAGCACAATGGGTGCCTTTAGTTATCCAGGCGGGTAAAATCCAATAGTCATCTGAAGTAGAATATGTTATTTTAAGCCTCAGCGGTCAGTGATCTGCTTGAACTAAAGCGGTAGCTTCGCAGGCCCCGAACAGTAAATCCAGAAAGAGCTGACCTATTAAACATCATCACCGGCACTGGGGTCGTGCCGCCCACAGATGATGGTACGCGCGGCTCAGACAAACAGAAAAGTGTTTTGTGACAACCTTTAAATGTTACTCGTTGCTGTGCTGTGACTGCAGCGTGGTGCGGGGAAGCCCCGTCCTTGCAGTGACTCATCGGTAGCTGAAAGGTCAGGGGTCAGATCTTTTGTCATGAGCATCAAACAAACATGCCGGGGGCTCGGTGAGTCACACATCCTTGGGGGACGTGTTTGGTAATTGTGTCTCTGTCACCTACCACCTTCGGGAGGCAACAACAGGCAGATAAGCAGATAGAGCTGGGCCCCTGTTTCTGTGTGATACGCTAATACCAATCCTGCTCCGCAGCCTAAGGGGGGCGAGTGTAGTGCGACAGGGAGGGACGCCTGCAGTGACTGTGAAGTGCGAGCAGATTGTTTTTCAAACAAAAAAAAAAAGCTCCCGCAGTAAAAGAAAACTTGTGATCCTTCCCCATATAATCATTCCACAGCGGCATTCCTGGACTCCTCTGAACAGAGCACAGAAAGAAAAAAAAATGTGTGCAGCAACAGGTGGTGCCCCCTAATCTTCTGCATTGTATTGTAACGGGGTTAGATTTCAATAAGTGAGCCAAGGTTTATGATAACTGGAGCGCCGAGATGAGGTGTCAAGTATTCGAACAGACAGTGGTGGATGTCTTCATCCACTGGAATCCCATTAGACCCATTTGGCTTTTTCATGCATGTCAATTAGTCAGGAGATTTTCCGTGACCCCTCCATGCTGCCAGTTTCCCCCGACGTTTCCGACAGTTTTTTATCCCTCTCACGCCAGTTCGTCTTTTCCCAGGCGCGTCTCGCTCTGCGTGTAAAAGGTCAGGCCGCACACTCCTGCCGGCGTCACTTTAAAAAGCTGGGAGAAAAATGACATTTATCAAATACCCTCCTATCATGTTCACTCCTCGTCGCCCCATCACTCTATGACTATGGGCCAATATTCAGCCTGTCACTCTGCCCGAGACGACCCAGGCCTCTGCTCCTCTCCTATTTAATTATCAACTCTCCCTGTGTGTTACAGAGGCCCTAACACATCAGTGCCGCGTATTTTATCATCTTAAAGTCTCTCGCCCCGGTCCCACAAAATAAAACTATGCTTACAGTGCTCCAAAATAGCCAAGGTCCTCTCTCTCTTTCTCTTTCTCTTTCTCTCTCTCTCGCTACATTATTCCTCCCTCCCCATCCCTTCTGCCACATTATGTAACACGCAGGCTTTGGTAACTGTCATCGTCCACACTCTAATCTTGGTCCGCCCATCATGGGAGAACACAAGGCTGAACACACCTGTATGCTAATGGGGAGGGATTGCACCACCGGTGGGCGGCCCAGTAGGTGAGGAGGAGGAGGTGTGACGGAGGAGCAGGAGTGTCTGTCTGTCTGTCTGTCTGTCTGTCTGTCTGTCTGTCTCCCTGGCATTGGCTGCTGACAAATGCCAGCACAAAGCTTGGTATTTGCTCCCACGTACACTATGTGGGTGTGAGGATTCTCTCTCGGTTTCTCTCTATTTTCTATTTTTCGATCGCCCTCGCCCTTCCTTCCCACCTTCTCCATCGCTTTTTCTCAACCTGCCTCCATCTCCTCGTTACATACAGTATTACATCTCTATTTCTTCACCCCCCCTCTCCCCCTCCTCTTATTTTTGTGTTCCACCTCCTCCTCTCTTTTTTTGGCTTCCCCGTGTACTTCCTCATCTTTTCTCTGTGGCATATTGGGGCATGATTAAATATCAGCTCATGCAGGGTGTGTTTGTGTGTGTAGGTGTGTGTGTGTGTGTGTGTGTGTGTGTGTGTGAGAGAGAGAGAGAGAGCAGGGGCGTGGTGGCTGCGTAGGTAATGGGAGAGCCTGGCTTTCTCGCCGGCTGGCAGAGCGTTGGTGTTTCATCAGGCGAGCGAGGACTCCTCTTGCTGGTTTGTGTGGGCAGGATGGGGAACACACCGAGGAGGATGAACCGGCTGACCCAAACACACACACACACACACACACACACACAAACATGCGACCGTGCACACATCGTGCACATCGACATCCACACAAACACAGACTAATTCTCCTTCCCCCTGCCCTTACAGCATCTGGCTTCCACCCCCTCCATGCATCAGAGTGAAGGGAGGCCCAACCAGCCACTGCAAACTGTTTATCATCTTTATTACTTTATTACTTTTCTGACAGTTTTCCCTAACCTGATTTTATTACATTGTCATCAGATGATGAGTTCTCTCATCCGCTCTCTCCTTTCTTTCTTCTTTGCTTTGCCACAAATGTATCGACCCTGGTAACTGATGCATGACGGCACGGAAGGATGCAGACAGGAGTTTAGATCTGGTCACTTTGTGCAACTCACCATTGTCATCGCCGTGTCCTGATCTGCTGGCCCTTTGCTTTCCTCCAGGCCTGGAGAGGACTGGCACACTCGCTGAAAAAAAGCAAATGTGAACTTTTTTATGTATGTGCAGTGGGAGCACCATTCTCCTCCTGAAATACAACACAGCTCTGCGGAGCCACATACCTTCAAAAGTGATTAGATTTGATCATTTATACCTATCTGACTGCATGAATAAACAACATTACACATTCTCCAGCTGCGCCCTCGACTTCAGGCTTATTTGGATTTTGTGAAGGAGCCTCTGCTCCAGATCATCCATAATATATGACAGAATTTTGCTATCAGTCTAATGGGGGTAAACAGAGAGATTTGCCAGAGGCTGAATGGGAAACGCCCGGGAGACAACACAATCCAGTAAAGACCAAAAACCTACTGTGTGCACCTGGATTGTGTTTTCTATCAATCTATCTATCTATCTATCTATCTATCTATCTATCTATCTATCTATCTATCTATCTATCTATCTTATAATTAACCAACACCTGTACATTACAAACATGGTTAAACAGTAATTTCAGTCTGAATCAAATAATATTTGATCTCACCTGTGCTGCCCTCAGCACCATCCCTCTCTCTCTCTCTCTCAGGCCACCTCAAAGTGTCCTGCCCACGATGTTTCCCAATGAGGTTGCTCGCATATAGATCCAGTCAGCAGCAAGGGAAACACATTGATTTCCCGTCAGCATCCACCGAGGAGTGCTGGCGCGCCAGCCGAAGCTGGAGCAGCCGGGGGGAACATCGGTATCCCGCAGGCGTCCTGGCAGCTGTGCGCAGCGTTGTTAATGCGGCCCATTAGGCCGCTGAGTGGCAGAGAGATTCCCCGAATATTGAGCCGGGGACACCCCTCAATTAGACGGATCGCCCCGCACCTCGTCAGCATCCGCGGCTATCTGTTCTCATTAATCAATGACACGGCCGAGAGAGATGGAAAGTTAATTTAGAGGAAGTTTGCAGCGAGCCAGCAGAGTTTGCACGGTCTTATATTTTAATCCTACCGCCTCAGAGATACCCTCGTTTATATCAAAAGTCCAAATCAATTTACCATGCCGCTTATTATTCATAATCAATAAGGCTATAGGCTGGGAATGGGTGGCAATGTTGATTACTGAAACGTAAAATAGGTTTAAGCCTTGAAGAAAAAAAATCACTTTTGAACAGTTTCGTATTATTTTTGCTTGTTTTAGTTGAAAATGCAAGTTTTCATTAAAAAAAAAACACGGGATTGTTTCATTTGTGCTTAAAACATGTTTTCGAATTCATTGTACACACGAAGCCTCCGGTCTTTGTTGCTCTGACATTAATAAAACACGTGTATGGCAGTTTGCCTGTTGCACAGCGTCTGTCACATAAAGTCGAACAGCTCCGCTGAAGCTCGGCTTTAAAGCGGAGAAGCAGGATTCTGCTGCTGACATTAGTTATTGTGAGCGCAGGACATGATTTGCACTCCAGCCTCTCATTCACTGCCAAGCGGCGATCAGCGCTGCCTCAGGAAGTTCCAAATAAGGACAGGGAAATGGAAACCCACCGGAATAGGTCCTTATGTAGTCACGACCTTATAAGGCACGGCGGAGCCGGGCTTTCCGGCAGCAGCGCAGCCTGCTGCACAGATGGGAAATCCAAATCAAATCTATGGGGCGACCGGGACAGAGCAAGAAATATGCTGCTGTCTCGCGGAGCTGTTCTGCTATGAAGATACATCGATTCGGGAAAGAGGAAGAGCGGCGTAGTCTTCGCAATTTACTGCGAGAGCTTAATATAAAGTCTCTCCTCTCTGCTTTCCCCCCAGGCCAGCGTCATGTGTCCTCCACTGCAGTGCCTAAATATGGGCTTCCTCCGCTCCAAATATGGACATCTACGTCACGGCAAGAGGGTATAAAAGACGCAGGGAAACCTCTCAGCTCAGAGAGAGCCCTGAGCGCCCACAAGAGCAACTGTTAGAGCAGAGATAGATAGACAAACACATAGAACTCCCTTACAGAGAAATATCACAACAAAAGTAAAAAGTCAATTCAAAACAACATCTATCCAATAAGGTCAAAACCTAATTGGATAAGTTATTTAATACATAGATTTAAGAGAAAAAAAAAATCAAAATTAATTTGCTGATTAATTTTGATGAATCTTAGGGAATGAGTATAAAGGACACTTTTGATTTTTTCTGAAAAGACAAGTGGATCTGTACTCATCTCTGAGAGAAAAAGGAAAACAACTTGACAACTGGAGAGCAAGAGTCTCGGAGCAGAAAACAGCATCTTCATCGGCAGCAGCAGAAGTGTGCAGCGCTCCCTGAGCTGGGTTAAGTGATTTCCTCCACCTGCGAGGCACCGCTCTGCCAGCGTGCATCCAGCCTCCCTGCACTCCTCACCAGCTACCAGCGCAGCCTCAGCCGTGCAGCTCCAGCACCAGCAGAGGATGGCTGCAGCCAAGACCGAGATGATCCTCCCAGCCCTGCAGATCTCAGAGCCCCTGAGCTTCCCTCACTCCCCCATGGATAACTACCCAAAGCTGGAGGAAGTGATGATGCTCAGCTCTACAGGGACCCCCTTCCTGACCGCCTCCGCACCCGAAGGTGCAGGCTTTGGCTCCGGGGAGCCAGGAGAGCAGTACGACCACCTTGCTGGAGGTAAGAACTGGAGATTTTCCTCTTTTACATTTGGTTCTCTGTGCTAAACATTCGATCTCATCTGCTGAGCTACACTAATACCAAGAGAGGAGTTAAGAGAAATGAATAACACAACTTTCGTTATTATTTATGCTCTGTGCTGAATTGTTAATTTACATCATGAATTGATCATATAACCACAGATGACATGTTAAGAAAATGTGTTTTATCTTGGATTCTGGTAACAAAAAACTAAAAACTGCAATTGTAGACTACAAGTGAATAAGAATCAATACAATAAAATCCTACAAATTAACAAAATTTGAGATATTAAAAATATCTGACATAATACAGTTTATTCATAGCTGTAAATTCATGTCGACTCTCGGAGGATTCAAAACACTGCTCAGTCACCGCATGCCTCTAGACGCTCCTACAGCTCAATTCAAATTGCATTCCTAAAACCAGCTGAACTGCAGTTTCGGTAATCAATTGCCTCGGGCTCTGTGATGGGCTTCAAGAATGTGCGTGTTGGTGTGTGTATTTGTGTGTGTGTGTGTGTGCAAGACAGGAAGACAGAAAGACTGAAAGAACGATCGACAGAGTGTGAGCAGAGGAAAATGCGAGTAAATAAAGCTTGCACAGCAGCTCCTGTTGAGGTGTGGAAGAGGCAGTTTTAGAGTTTACGGGGGGGAAGAGTTTAGTTTGGGGGGTGTTTCTCTGCGTAGGCACCTGACTGATCAGGGTGACACTCTGTCCGCCGCTCTGGCAGGATTCCCCCTCTCCCTCCCTCTGGATATTGACAGTTTGATTAATGTCTCCCCTTTCTCTGTGCTCCCTGCAGATACGTTACCTGACATTCCCTTCAACTGTGAGAAGCCGGACCAGACCTACCCCACCCAGAGGCTGCCCCCCATCTCTTACACGGGCCGCTTCACCCTGGAGCCCGCCACCACCTGCAGCAACAGCCTCTGGGCGGAGCCCATCTTGGGCCTGTTCACCGGTCTGATGGGCAACATTGCCCCCAGCTCCAGCTCTTCCTCCGCTGCCTCACAGACCACCTCGTCCTCCTCTATATCCATCCCGTCCTCCTCAACTTCTTCCTCTTCTACCTCCTCATCTCAGAGCTCCAGCCTCAGTTCCTCCATTCACCACAGCGAGCCCAACCCCATCTACTCAGCTGCCCCGACCTACTCCAGCCCCAACTCTGACATCTTCCCAGACCAAGGCCAGGCCTTTTCCAGTGCGACCGGAGGCGTGCAGTACCCTCCTCCAGCCTACCCCAACGGCAAAACCTGCAGCACGAGCTTCCCTGTGCCCATGATTCCTGACTACCTCTTCCCTCAGCAGCAGGGAGAGATCAGCCTGGTCCCCCCAGACCAAAAGCCCTTCCAGAGTCAGTCAAGCCAGCCCTCCCTGACTCCACTGTCCACCATCAAGGCCTTTGCCACCCAGACTGGTTCCCAGGACTTAAAGGGTGTATATCAGTCTCAGCTGATTAAGCCCAGCCGCATGCGCAAGTACCCCACCCGGCCAAGCAAGACACCTCCTCACGAGAGGCCCTACGCTTGCCCCGTGGAGACCTGTGATCGTCGCTTCTCACGCTCCGACGAGCTGACACGTCACATCCGCATCCACACGGGTCAGAAACCCTTCCAGTGCCGCATCTGCATGCGCAACTTCAGCCGCAGCGACCACCTGACAACGCACATCCGCACTCACACCGGTGAGAAGCCCTTTGCCTGCGAGATCTGTGGACGCAAGTTTGCCCGCAGTGACGAGAGGAAGAGGCACACAAAGATCCACTTACGGCAGAAGGACAAGAAAGCAGAGAAGGCGGGAGCAGTGGCAGTAACAGCAGCTCCGGTATCAGCCGCTTCACCTGCCTCCAGCTACCCTTCACCTATCACCTCCTACCCCTCTCCAGTGTCTTCTTACCCCTCTCCCGTCACCTCCTGCTACTCCTCTCCCGTCCACACATCCTACCCATCTCCTTCCATCGCCACCACCTACCCATCGGTGTCCATGTCCAGCACCTTTCAGTCCCAGGTCGCCTCCTCCTTCCCCTCTTCAGTCGCCTCCAACATCTACAGCTCCCCTATCCCCACCCCGTTATCAGACATGCAGACCACTCTCTCCCCAAGGACAATCGAGATCTGCTAAGACAGAGAAAAACTTTTTTATTTAGTCTCTCCGCGCCTCTCCTTCCTTAAGGTTCTTTGAGGGGAAAGAAATCAGCATCAAAAGACTTTGTTTTCCCCTCCAAAAAGCACTTTTCTGTCTGCTCCCTGTGCAGTGTTAGGTGAATCTTGAGATTTACCTGAAAGAGAGAAAAAGACACATGTCAAGGACTGGGCAAAGACAATAGAAGATGAAAAGGGATTTTTTTTTTCTGACTCTGTAAAACAAATGCAGCACTTCAAATGCATACGGAACTCAACAGATAGAGAGTAGAAACCCGCACTGACGGTCTCTACTATCCGGTACACAAACACCAAGAGACAAACAGATTGCCAGCCGTTGTGGTGCTGAGACACGTTCGCCCTTGCAGGCACTCATACAGTACAAAAGACATTGAATGATATACATAAGCTACCATATATGTATATTGTACATGTGCCATGTTTCGTTTTTATCATTCTTTGGTACCATTGATGTGAAAAATTATTTGCATATTTGCATTGTATTATTTGAAGTGAGCAGGGCCATATTTTCTACATACGTTCTCTATTATGTAGTGATGATGCTGTGATATGTTTTGACATTGTTTGAAAAAAAAAAGCACTTAAGTATTCAAGCATGAGTAAGAGTGATGTTAGTTTCTGTTTGTAAATATCATCCACTGGTACGATCTCCTTCTCTCTCTCTCACATGTGACATATCGCTCGGTTATATGGAAAAACAGAGAGAAGACTTAAAAAAAAAAAAAGAAAACGTTTAAAAAAAAAAATCTAAACAAGACAAACACTCCCGTTATTTGGTGCCTTTTGTGAAGCCTTGCTGATGTTGTGACTCGGCTGTGCGCGAGAGAGGATGCACTGCATCTCGCCTTAAGGGTTGAGGGAATATTTTTGTTACAGAATGTAAGTCATACTCAGAGGGAGGAAAAAAGGGACGAGCTATGAGGGCACCGCTTCATTTCATTAGAATGTAAGCAAAAAAGGAGAAAAATTATAAAGTATATTTTTGTAAAACTTAAGTGTAAATATCCACATCTTCAAGAGCTGGAATGTTGAAGTTACCTACTGAGTAGGCATGGGATTCTTTTGTATGTTATATACATGCAGTTCATTATTTTGTGGTTATCTTTATTTTGTATTTGTGTTTGTTAAAACAAGTGACTGTTTCTGGCTTCTAAACACATTGAATGCGCTTAACTGCCAATGGGATATTTGGTGTACAAGATATCCTCCCAGAAATGAAATATAAATAAAAATATGAATATATATGTATATTTGTTTTCATTCTTTATTGTCCGACTTTTGGGTTTTTCCACATAGAGAGGCGTCTCAATAACTTCCCTATCCCGCCCTTCATTTCATCATGTACATCCTTCACACATGACCGTAATATATTCCATCATCTTATATGTTAATTGTATGCAGATTATTAGCAGATTTGTACGACGACTTCACATCACAGGGAGGCAGCCTTTGACCTGAGAAAAAAAATCTGCACGGCTTGATATTATAGGAACTCTCCGTTTCAATCGCTGTTCTCCAATTGAACCCTGTATTAATGATAACACAAACGCATGACTCCCATGCCTATAAACACTGAAGATGAGAAATTCTTATCAAGATCCAGCGTGCTCTTGAAGATATTAAGCTTATCTAAATTCCCATTTCATTTTAGATTTCGTGATACACGCTGGTCCTCACTGTTGAGCACACAGACTTCCAGCAATTTGATCTTTAGGCAGAATTACAAAAAAACATTTCCTTCCCCTTCAGTGTGCTGGTGCTGTTAGAGGAATGATTTTTTTTTCCTTTTTTTTTTTTTTTTTTGGAGAGCGATATTTTGAAACCGACTGTGCTTAGACATGCACAGGGCTTATTTTCACAGAGTGCAGGTGAAATCCATCACATGATAATTACCTTCCTTTCCGCAAAATGTGATCGGCGAGATGCTGTCACCTCGCACTGAATGAGCCGTAACACACAATTGGGCAATAACCGTGTAGGTTAGACCGAATTGTTGCACGGGTGAAGCTGAACAGACTGGCCCTGAAGGTTTAACCGCTGTTTCTTTTGGTTTTTTTCAAGCAGAATATAATAACAGCCTCGTCGCACCGTCATTATTCATCTGCCACTGTTCTCGAGGCGAAGGGATTCTTGCTACATGTTTGAGTATGAAAATAAAACAGCTTGGTTTTTTTTTTAAGCCTGTGTAGACATGAAGCCTCCGAAGTTTTTTTTTTTTTTTTCCTCCTTGAGCTTTGGAGTAATTTTGTGTTGTGAAATGCACTAACCAAAATACTCACAAATGCAAACACAGCTAAAATAGAAAGCAGGAAAACAAGTAGAAGAGAGTGATGGAGGGAAAAAGGAAAATAATTAAGATAATTGGTCTCCTGATCCCAAATTGACTTTCTAAATTGGGTCTGTTGAGTTGTGTGCATGTTTGTATCGGTGTGTGCGTGTGTGTGTGTGTGTGCGCACATGTATGCTGGCATTTGTGTGTGATACAACACAGTGGCTGCGTATAGCCTCTGAATAATGTAGCTGTTTCCCGCTGTGTGTCTGCATGCTGCTGCCGCGATGTGTAAGTGTGTAATTGTGCGAAATCTGCCGTGTTAGCAGCCGTTGTTCTGCCCTGCGTTTCCTTGGTTAAAGCTCAGTATCCCCATGAAACACATCCACCTGGACACCACCCTCGCATCTGCTGACACAGTTCACGTGTGTGTGTGTGTGTGTGTGTGTGTAAGTCTGCTTGATTACGTGTCGACACTCCCTAATGATAAAGCAAAAGGCAGCAAATACAAAATCTGCACCACTGCTACAATTGAATAAATAAATGAAATACACACAGATAAGAGGATAGACGATATCCTGTCAACAACTGGCACTGCGGTTGATCTCCATGCCGACGTAAATCATCTTGATTTTTTTAAACAAAGATGGTCGCCGCTCCAGCTTTTCGGGGCAAATCTCTAGCCTCCTTGTGTGGCTTAAAATCCTGAAATCTGTCATTTCCTGTCATTGTTTACAGCATTATTTTGGTCTCTGGCTCCAAATCAAGAGCCATTCAGCAGCTTTTGCATCACAACTTTCTCATACAGCCATGCTTTTAGGAAACTCTTTAACTCGATGTGAAAACCACAGGCTGTGCTTCTCTCAGCCCTTTTTCTCATGTGGAGAGACAGCGTTTCAACCAGTCTTGTCACAGTCCATAACTGAAATGCTGGAGAGACAGACAGCCGATATCCCTCAGAGTGTGAGGGGGGATTGTGTAGCCCATCTTCTCCTCTTGCTCTGATTTAAGGCTCTTCCTCACAAATCAAAGCTCACGTGCTGGGCCCGATCTGTTTAGGGAGGTGTGAGCGGAGCACGAGAGTGCAGTGGCGTCGTGGCTTCACTCTGTTGTAACCCGCAACGGAGCCACCTCGCGCCCCCCAACGGGCTTCCACTTCAAGAGCCCTGCCTTTGTTCAAAAATGTATTTGTTCTCCTATTCTTTTTGGGAGCTGCGTAAAACAAAAAAAGACGAATGGCGAAAAGAGCGTCTCTTTCTCCCTCCCCAACCACCCTCCAACCCAATCCCACTGCCACCTCGCTGCCTCTCTCTCCCGCTCTGTCTCTGCCTCTCTCGCCCCTCTCTGGTGGTGCATATTTTGCTGCAGATGCTAATGATCTCCCCCCCCTCTGTATTCTGATGCAAGGTCTGTCTACACTTTTCCCTTTCATCCACATACAAATGTGCTCTTATTGCCTCTTTGCCCTCGGGCCTTTTAAGATGCCTTTTTGAAATATGCTGTTTGATAAGCACATCATTGGCCAAGTCCCCGCAGTGATTAGAGCTCTCTTTAATGTGAGCAAGTTAGAGAGTGAATGAGGGGCTCCGGGGCCAGCAGCCATTCGTTCTCCTCTGCCCTCAACCCTTGACATCTCCTGGGCCAGTATGGAGGGGCCGATAGGATGACCCAGAGTCCAGTTTTGTACGTATTCACCGGTGGCCCGACACCATCCTTCATCACCTTGTAGAGATTAAACACGAGAGGAAAGACACAGGAGAATCGCTGTCATACAGACACGGTACTGTATGCTGGAAGGCTAGATTCCTGTACTTTATCACAGGGATATGACAGGAGGACTGCTCTCTAATGTCTTTTAAATATGCTCCATTGATCTCATGTTCAGAACCTCGCTGGGATACGGCTTTTTCTGATCTCGCCAATAGGGAGCGCTGATACAGTCGTCAGGTGCTCTCTCCTGTTCTGCCTCTCACACATTCGACACCTGTTGAGCCTTTTGGGAAAAGTAGGTTATATTTAAACTGCTTGATTTCCAGCCTCCTCTCAGTTCACATTTCAGGTAGATTGCAACACTTACAGACACAGCGTTCAGGAAACGTGCTTGGCATATCGCAGTTTGAAACAAACATCAATCAGAGAGTGTGAGTATGACAAACCTGGGCAAAATGTGGCAGTCCATTTATATTTAATGTCACCCTCACGCTGTACATGAATCACACCGACCAGTCTGAACCAACAGACGCTCCGCCTCGCACATCAAGACAAAGAGGCGCATAATAGATAATCAAAATGTCACAAATTTGCTCGGCATTTTCTGCGCTAAGATGTGTGAATGTTTTGCATGTTTGTTGGCTCCGTGTGCGTTCAAAAAACCCCACGAGATGCAAGAGCCGCACAACTCACGCAAGCGTCTTTGAAATTATTTGTGGCACACAAAAGAGATTTTTTGACATATCACTTCCACAATAATCTACAGGTGTCCTGGCAACTTTAGCTCTACTTAATAAGCCATGCTTGTTTGAAGTACACGGCTTTGAACAGACAACAAAACAGTGCATGCTTAAGTACCTCCAAATATGACACCTCTTCAACTCGGCATCAAGTACACTACAGCTTCACAAAAGGCACCTGGGTGGCTCTGAAATGCAAACAGGCCCTCATAAGTCTTTATGTGTTAAGGCTAGTGAGTGGGCTCGAGTTGTTTTCTTTTCTGTCTGCGAGTCTGACTATCATATGCAGTCCCTGAGCGGGGTCTCTGAGGCTGGGTAAATAAATGCAGTCATGCCTCTCAGAGACCTGTCTGTTTTTATCAGAGGGATACATGTTCAGCAGCAGATGGCTTCCTGCTGCAAATGAGAGGCTTCTGACGGCGCCGTGCAAGACGTCGATTCCTAAATAACGGCAGTTCAAACAAAATAAATAATGCGGTTATTTATATTGGAGACTCGTGTAAATCATCATGCCTTAATTTGGGAACATCTGTAGAGCTGTAGTAGATTAATAGAGCGCTCAGCTGTGCTAATTTTGCAACAAAACTATAATCAATACCCCCCCCGCGCTGTTTCCCCCCTCATTATGCTGCCTGTTTCCGTGACCCATTTTATTCCACGTGAAGCAGTAGGGATGCATTTCAGGGTCACTGGTTTTGCTTGAGCTGTGGTTCAAGAGTTCAGAGCAACCACCCAGTTGTCACAACGGCCCCGATTAGAGGTGAGAGCTGTAGCGTTGTGCGTGTGTGTGTGAGTGTGTGTGTATATGTGCGTGGTTTTGTGACTGAATGTGTGCTGGTGACAACTGGTGAGGTATCTCATTTGTTTTCGTATCTTTTTTCTTTCGTTTCCAAACGAAAAAGTATTTCTTTGTTTGGCTTGTTCTCCATTTGCTTGTCTTGTGAAAGCGACTGGGGATCCTGGTAGGGAAAGAAAGGAGCCCTACCACATACAGCTGGTGCCCATTTTTTTTTTACTCCTGCTCTCAAACATCCTCAGTCCGCCACTGGTTTTGGCATTTGTAATTGTGAGACTACTGAAATTTTTGACAAGGGACCAACAGGCGTTTAAACATTTGTAAGTGTGACACCGCTAGATATTCTTAAGGAGGAGTCTTAATCATTTTCAGCCTTTACAAAACACAAATTTTGAGCCAAATCATATATATTTTCCTAACCGTAACCAACTGGTGTTTATGCTTAAAGCTAACAAGAGCTCAAGCACAGCGTTGTTACGAGAGCGAAAAAGAAAAATGAAACCACCAAAAACTCTAAATTGCAATGTAAATACAGTTTGTTTTTTTATCGTTGGATGGGTTGAGAAAGAGAGAATGCAACTCCCATCTAATTTACGTCCTAGAGTTCAGGTTTTTATTACACGTCGCTGGTTACCAAGTGATTTGCATATTTTCACGAGGAGCATCGCTACAACCATTACAAAATGAGATTGGAATAATCAAGTTAATACAAAACCAACTAAGCACCTCCTGTGATCAGATCAGAGCAGCCTGTGTTTCACTCTCATACATCAAAAGCCCAGAGAGAGAGATGGAGACTTAATAGAGAATCTCTGTCTCTCAGCCTCCCCCCCTCCAGATGTGCCCTGCAGTGACTTCACCACCTGTCATTCAAAAGGCGGAGGCCAGGTGTCTGATCCGACACCGCAGCCACCTGTTCTGAGATGCACCACACACACACACACACACACACATACACACACTCACACACACGCGCGCGATCCTGTAAGTGCACTGCTTTTCCACAGTACATCAGCTCTGACCATAACTTAATCTCACCCAGTGTATTTTGTCCATGCACTGCCAAAAATAATCCCTAACCCACTTATTAGGTAATACCTGTGGAGTGAGTCGATAACAAATACTGTAATCTGCCACAGATATGAAGCTTTAGGCACTGAACGAAGAAAAAACAATATCGCTGGTTCAGGGCCAAGGATAATAGAATCAGGACTAACCGCGGTGGCAGGAGACATCCTTTGTCTCGGTGCTTTATAGTTTTGACTTACACTGACAATGCTACTGTGTGCCGCTGCTGCTCTGCCTTCATAATACAGCACCAGGTATTACAAAAGCAGCGCTTGTCATCTGGCTGCTGCTAAGCCTCATTTAAAGACTGAAACACAATCACATACCAAAAAATTGGAAATGCTGTGTGGAAATGTAGAATTAGGTAAACAGGTGTCTGCATACAGTACATATATGTAGATATACATTTATATATATATATATACTCAGCCATAAGGTGTTATCAGTCTCTGGGGTGACAGCATGATCACTAGGGAGTGTTAGAAATCAGAATTGGGTAGGAGGAGGGATACAGTGAATGTGTATCATCATCTGGCCAGGTTTCCTTTCCCACCCCCTCACTACAGCTGTCCTCCACGTCTGATGAAAGCCTTGCGCTGCTATATTTGTCCCACAGTGATGAGGTGGAACTAATGGCCACTTTCACACCAGCTGATGTCATCAGTGTGCTGCGCCTGGGGAGCAGCAGAGATACCTGCTGGGAGCCTCTGTTGTCCACTGGTGCAAGTGCACAATGTATAAATGTTTTACATTAACTCATTAACTTGCTTGTTTTCATACAAGATGTTCTCAGTGGAAGCTCTTAGGTCAGCCGAGGGTCCGCTAGTGTTTAAAGGAATAGTCCAGCATTCTAGGGGAGGTAAGCTTAGAGGTGGGTGAGATTGGCATGTCGCTGACACTCATGTCACGTGTGCAATAGCTTAGCTTAGCACGAAGACCACTCTAGAAATATAACCACACATTGCAGCAATCACAGACTACTACTACAGGGGATTTTTACATATAGTTTCCCCAGTAAACACACTGCCCTCTCTGACTGTTGCAGTCCTTTCTGACCAGCCAGCTGCTGCTCTTCTTGTTGTACTTCTCCAGAGCCACCCTTCAACGCCAGATGTCCAGGAGCAGCCTGGTGGCATACGCCGCCTCGCTTAAATGTGTGAGCCCGAAATGTTGCACTAGTCCATTAATGTTATCTAATTTTCCACTTATTTATATAGACACAAATCCATCTTATTTTCCCCTTTCTCAGTCTCTGTCTGTCTCTCCTTGTCTGCCTCCCTAACAGCTAGTTAACAATAGGCAGTGTGTGCTGTGGCGAGCTGAGCCACAGCCACATCTCTGTCACAACCACGCCGTTAGGTCCTCATTTAGGGCCTGTGACTGCATGCGGTGGCATGTCAGCATCTGTCAGCTCTGTCAAGTGTGTATGTAGGCTTTTACGCCTCTTAATGTGAAACAGTTGACAGGTTATTACTGCAAAAGTGAAGTCATGAGCCTTGACCACAGCTATAACCTAACTTTAACCCGGGAAAATTTGGGCTCAGCACTGAAATGCTTTGACAAGGTGAGACAAGCAAAGTTTTCTATATAGTAGACTCAAACATCCAGCCGAGTGTTGGCCGTGCATTACTGTATCCTGGCTATCGTGTTACCATTAGGACACAGCTGTGATCAGATCACGAACTCTGGTACGCTTTCAGCGCTTCAATCGCTTGTCTATAAATACCTCGGATGCCCCCTCGCTGAAATTACCCCTTCAGCGGTCCTTTCCCCTCCTGCCCTCCATCATTTTCATCATCTAATGTACGTGAAGCCGGCAGTAATGGTGCTAGATTACAAAGAGTGCGCGTAGCTCATGTGCATGTGCGCCTGTGTTTTTTTTACGGCTCGGAAATATCCCTGCAGTTAAGTATAATTCACACACGGAGGGCCACACATTTGACCCGTGCACACGCACAGACACACACACACACACACACTTCAGCGTGCTCTATCTGCACCTCGGGGTGTGAGTGCATGTGCTTGTATGTGTGTGTGTGTGTGCATTTAGCTCTGTACACTGCGGCTTAATAGAGTCCTCCATTGTGAGTAATGACCCCAGCCTTATTCTGTTATTCTATCCAGACCAGCGGGCTAAAAGTTGCTGTGAGGATTAGAACGCGGGTGTCTCTCCGTCTCCAAAGCAGTAAAATGAGGAGAAATTGCAGTTAAATTAATGGTTGTTTACTCACCGCATCCCAGATTCCCCTCATCCATCTCCCTCTGTTGATGTGTGCACTTTGACACCCCACCACTTGACTTTTACCATTAACATTCATTATTGCCTTTATCTGTGGCCGCTTTTTCTCCTTGCCAAACACGTTCATTAGCGTCTAATACACACTTACTTTACACATCCACACATGCTAAACAGTGTTCCGCCTCTACCGCTCTGCTCATGACTCGAGGCTTGAACACGTCCACACACATACACATTGTCCTTGGCAAACGCAAACACCATCATCACCACTCCAGCCATGCAAGTGATGCTATGAAGCAGCAGGGGTTCTGTGCACCGGAGAGGAAGAAACAGATTACATTTACCCTGTTTATGACAAAGTTGTTGTGTTTTTTTTTTTTCTTTTTCAAGAATTGTACTTTACATTCGAACAGAGTAAGAGAGCATGAACAAAGAGTCACATGAAATGGTCCTGATAAACTGTGACAACGGAACAAAAGAAAAGACATCGGCATCTGCAGCAGAAAAGAAGCTGCTGGCGTGTCAGCGGTTGCAGGAGAGCAGAGCTCCCTGGGTCAGACTTTACAGATTCTGAAGGGAACAAAAAAATGCTCAATGCATCAAAATTAAGGCTGGCATCATTAAGGGATATGGTTTCATGGTTTAAAAAAAAAGGTAGCATCTGCCTTAATTAATCGCTTATTAAACAATATAATATGAAACATTTCTGTGTTCAGTTGTCAAAAAAACAACTAGACCTTTGTTATATATTTTGTTGCGATGTGTACTTTACATTATTGCAAATGTTTTCAACAATGTTAAAACCATTTAGGTAAAATGGTGTTTAATTTGCGTGCTTGTCTTGATAACTTCCAGGAGAGAGAGTGAGGCTAACATGACTAAATAGAACATAATAAAACCTTGATAACATTGTCTCGTATGTGAACATTTCTATCACCCTCCTCGCATCTTTGTGTTTTTAAAGTGACACCCCCCACAGCAGAAATGACATACTATTGTGTGTTAAATGCACCACCCAGTGACACAGTGGATGTGACACTGTTGCGTGCCAACAGGTGAACACTGGATTCAATTTTCATGAGCTTTGAGAATGAACGAAAAACAGACGATGAACCCAGAGAAGACTGTGAAGGACTCTGAGGTGCCACAAGACTTGTGGAGTGCTGTTCAGACAGGTGAGTGCAATCGAGGGCATAGCATCAAATTCTTGTCCTTGTACATGGGGATTTTCTAGGGACCTTCCTCTGTATACATGGTGGATATACTCTGTCCTCTTTTCCCCACAGTCCCACACCCCTGAGTACAACAAACTCACTGAGGGATGCAACTCTCTCTCCAGAGGAGAACGTCAACAACCACTCTGTTGCCTAGCAATGTGGGGTTTTGTGTGTGTGTGTGTGTGTGTGTGTGTGTGTGTGTGTGTGTGTGTGTGT
>CAEMYA010000205.1:162775-192684 GCA_903131615.1 Diplodus sargus
CACACACACACACACACACACACACACACACACACACACACACACACACACACACAAACACAACCCCAGTCCATCCTGAGCTGAACACTTTCACCACAGTGTTGTAGCCAGAGCCGTAATACTCTCACCAGCAGAAATACAGAAGGAGCAGTTGTGGGCCAACAACAATACTACATGAAAACACTTGAGACACCACCACAAACCAACGCCACTCAGGGGGAACTATGCTATGGCTATACTGGGAAATAACAGTCCAGATTAAGGCCTCAGTTTAAACATGAACAGTGTCCGGGCAGACTCGGGGATTCAAAATAAAAACGGACATGCTGACTGGACACCCGCCGCTCCGATCTGTAGCCTTTTCATAAAAGTCGTTCGAGTCTCGCCCAGCGAGGGAGGGCAGCTCAGACTAAACAAGTGGTCTGCCTGCAGCCCCACGGGACGCTGCCCACAATACACAGATGAGGCGCGTAAAGACGAAACAGATGCTACCAGATCTTCGCCCTTCGAGAGGCCCGAATGGCCGGTGACAAGCCTTTCTCCAGCGCGCGATCAACTCCTGTCAACGCTCTCACGTCTTGCTCAAGTCTTCAGCTGAGAAAAAACAGGGGGAAGATGGAGAGATGAGTGCAGGCAGAGGAGTGGGGGAGAGTAAGTGGATGATGGAGGAAGAGGAGTTGCGATCATCTTGGAGAGACTGCTCCTTTGTTCTGTTGCATTAATCTGCTTTTTTTCCCCCGTTCCCCTGCTCGTTCTTTTGATCCGCTGTTGGATCATCCCCTTGATGATTCACTAACAGCAAAAGAAATTAAATACATCGGATTGACGACCCACTCCCCCCTTTCCCTCCGTCGCCCTTCCCTCCCTCTCCCCGCTCTTCGCCGCCACTGCCTCCCTCCTCATCTCCTTCCTCCCCTCTTCTCCCCGAGGCCTCCATTTCTTCAATAGATAAGCAGCGGATCTGTTCTTTATCGCTCCACTCTCCATCTCTATCCTTTTCCCCTTCTTTCCCTCCTTCCTTTTTTCTCTCTCCCTGTCTCTCCCTTTCTCTCTCTCTGTCGATGCGCTGGGTTTAATCCCAGCCTCGCGGTGGATGCATGTCAGAGATGTAATTCCATTGTTCAACATGCTCTTCTGAGCCCCCACCCCACACCAAACTCAGTCACTCCCGGGGCCACATGCATATTCATCAGCTATCAAAAACAAAAGGCAGATCACACTGTTTGTCATGTACCACAACCAGTACTATTCAATTCTCTCCCTTCTTTGCTGCTTCTGGGGGATTAGTGCATGTTAAACATATCTCAGACACACAAATCCTAAGTACCAACATATAGACATTCAGTCAGTGAAAGACAGTCTGTAGTTTTCTCGCAGGGCGAAAAGCTCCTTATACTTTCTGTTGTTGTTGTTTGGATGCCGGGAAGTCTGGGGAGAGTGTGGAGCGCAGCGATAGTTGGAGGCAGTAAACGACACGGTTTAAGAGCAATGCGAGAAAAAGGGGTCAGTTATGCGAAGGGACACGCGTGGCTCTGCGAGACTGTGGGCCATTCATCAGCGGCCGGGAGTCGGTCCCCGGGTCCCGCTGCAGTCTTCTGGGAGATGTCCAGGACGCACCGGCGCACGGCTCCAGGTTCCAGGCTCCAGGGCCAGACAGATGTAAACACGGCCTGACCGCACACAGAGGCGCGGTGCCAGCATGCCTTCACCTCACACAAACAGCCAAGGAGGCCACACTGAGGGCCAAGGGGACAGACAGCGCCGGAGCTGGCTGCAGGAAAGAGGGAGGAGAGGGAGAGGGGAATGAAGCAGGGAAGGAAAGAGTGCACTAGGCAATGATTTTATGCTTGTTAGAGCAGTTCAGATTTCTGGGGGAAAAAAAAAAAAAACAACAAACTGTGGCATCAAGGCTTACTTGCCTTAACATTGTATATATTCTATTCTTATTATTTGCAGTTCCTAATTGCGGTTCATGCCACCAGCGGTGTGTGCATTCGGGTGGATCTGCTTAGATATTTTCTCCAACGCCCTGTCGTGACAGATGCGCCGGGCTCCTCAGCGCCTGTTTGATTTATGCGTCAGGACAAATATGGGTCAAAATGAAACATCCAACACGGTGGCTTCTTCTTGCTTGTTCTTCTTTCTTCTTTTTCATTCCCTTTGCACTTTCTTCTTTTCAAAGCTCGGCTCAGCGGGACTGTGTCTCTGCTGCACCACAGCCAGGTTGTGCGTGTGTGTGTGTCTGTGTGTGTGTGTGTGTGTGTGCGTACGTTTGTGTGATGAGACGTGACAAGCGCCTTCATCCTCCCCTCAGACGCCGCATTCCACAACGCTCCGCCACTCGCTCCGTGTGGCGCGCGTTTCATCTTTCCTCTCCCCGTTCCTTCCTCATTCTTCTTCTTCTCCTCTTCTTCTTCTCTCCGTGCTCTTCTTCTCTCTCGCTCTCACAGGTGTAAGAAAAAAAGGCGCGCGGAGGAATGAAAGGGACAAGATTCTAATTAGAGGAGGAGGCTGAGACAAAAGCAGGGGGGGATAACGAAGGGAAGCAACGATAACACATGTAAAACACAAAGCCTTAATCTTAGAGAGCGTTTGGAGGGATCTCTCGTTTCTCTCCCTCCACAGTGAAGCGGGGCGGTGGGGGGGAGGAGGGCGAGTGTGTGTACGGGAACACGAGGGGATAGGATGTGATTATGAGCGCGGAGCTGACAGACAGAGAGATTGGCGTGTGTGTGTCTGAGGATATGTGTGTGTATCCCCACAGGGCCTTCGGCTCCCTCTGTTCATAGGGACCAACTTAAAAAACACAGCCATGTAACAACACGCAGGCAGTTGTACTTTTAGCATTGTTTACTTCTTTGGGGAAAAGTGCAACAAAGCACCAATTTATTTAAGTTACTACATCTTAATTTCAACACCTGTGAAGAAGTTTTCAACGCGCAAGTTTCCGTCGCTCTGCTTTCATCTGCTGTAAGCTTCTTAGAGAAAGAGAAGCGGAGACCAAATAAGTCCACAATTTGGGATGTAATTTTGTTTTCGGCCAAAAGAAACAGCTGGCTGCAACTCTTCCGCTCTCCATCCTTCCCTCCATTTTTTTCCCCTGCATGTGGATTCTGTCTATTTACTTATTTGTGTCGCCTCCGAGCGTCTCTGACATGCTGCTGCACCTCCAGAGTCCTCGGGTGATGTGATAGGGCTCGGGGACTTTGGTTTCCTTGCCACTGCTGTGAAACTCCATTCAGATGATGAAACTGCGGTGCAGCTGTGTCGCGGCTCACGGTGGGACGCTGGAGTCTTTGTGGCTTTCTGCGAGGCTGAAGCGAATTCTCACTGATGAAAGAGCCTGCAAATGTGCCTCTTTAGCCCGGGCCCATACATCTTCTCACTGAGAAGCCATTGTGACTGTCATCTGCCTGGGCATGTGAGTGTGTGTGTGTGTGTATGTTCGTGCTTACTTCTTTGTGTGGACAGATTCTGACTTTAAACCAGCATTGTGAGGACATTCTGGTCAGTTTTAAAGGGTTAAGACTTGGATTTGGAGTTAACATTAGAATTAGGTTTAGGTTAGGGTTGGAACGAGGCATTAAGTTCTGCTGGTTAAGGTTGGAGTAAGGAGACAATGGTCCTCAAAGGTAGTTCAGATTAGATTAGATGTTCTTTATCGTCCACTAGGGAAATTCATTTTGTTCAGGTCAGTCAAGACAGTAATATACAAACGCTCAAGACAAACGTGTATGTGTGTATGACCTAGGCTAATGTTGTGCAGATGTGGTAAAAGTACCCAGATACATTCACGAGTACAGATACTTGCAAGTAAAAGTAATAATGAAATGTAGTCAAAGTATATATAATAAGTATCTGAAGGACATCTCTACCAGCCATTTCTGTGCAAAACTAACTGAATGTCATAATAATATAACTCAAGGTCTATTCCACTTAAAGGTCAGTAAGACTGGTCAAAGCTGTTTGTAGACGCAAAACAAAGATAGCTGATTGTTTAGTCACATTCCCAGGATGTCAAGTACTGACATTTTGGGTTTGTAGAGCTTCCAGAGCACAGCAACAAAATAAAAAAATAACATAATACTTAAGTAGAAGTTCAAAGTATTCTACTCAAACACCACTCAGAGAATCAGTTACTTTTAAACTGTTGATGTTTGATACATTATCAACAGCAGCGTTTAATCAGAGCCGTTTCTGTTCCCAGCTCTGTTCTGCTCAGTGGTCCAACTCTCTGAATGTCAGGGTTTTCTTCGCCCCGTTTGTGATCAGATAACCTTATTGGCTACAAAATTCGTAGATGAAAGGTTTAGATGTTAGCTCACATTCTCAGTACTCAATTATGATTTTAAAAGTAACTGAGTAGATTACATGGTGTAATGCATACCTCATTACAAGTTAAATTACAGACTTAAAATACCAGTACCCAAAATACTGACTAAATAATAGTAATTTGAGTAGAATTAGTCCTGAATGGTAGAATGGTTCTCTATACCTCACAAACACCACTCTTATCAGAGTAGCCATGCGTGTCTACATGTGTAGGTTACACTGTTAATTCATGTGTGTAGACGTCAGTCAAGAAACAGGTGAGACGTTTCATGTGGCACAAATGACAGACAGGTGTCAAAAGCGTTGTTATTTATTTTTATTTCGTTTTTTTGTTTTTTTGTTTTTTCACAAATCTTGCCATGAAGTTTGGCTCCTGTGAGTCACAGGGAGACTGAAAATAACAGCAAAGATAACCTGGCAAAGCACATTTTCCACAGTCTTCCCTGAGGTGATGCAAGACTTTAGACAAATGTCTTGTTTGTTCACCACTGAATGGCCATCTTTCAAGGGGTGGCATGCCAGCACAAACACGATCTCACATACACACACACACACACACACAGATTTGCACACGGGAGCAGATCATTTTTCTCCCTCATGAAGTAGGTAGCGAGAATATTACAAACCAAAATCATAACGCATTGCCGTAGGCCAGAGGTCGGCCGAGGAGAGGAGACGAGAGACAGATGTAATTGAATTACTGAGTAGAGACAAGAGGATAGATAGATAGATAGATTTATAGATAGATAGATAGATAGATAGATAGATAGATAGATAGATAGATAGATAGATAGATAGATAGATGGATAGATAGGTGTGTATGTGTGTGCATGTGAGAGAGAGTGACAGCAAAGAGCCTTATCCTCCATTAATAACAGCCACTAATCCCCTGATGTGATTACCTCTTCCTCTCCCCCCTCCCCCTCGCTCCTCTACTCTCTCCCTCCATCTCCATCCTTCCACACTCTTTCTCCCATTCAACAGCGCCAGCCACTTGTCTTCCATGGCAGAGCTCAGCTGGTCCAATCCCCCCCTGAACAGATCCAAGACTTCCACTGTGTTCCGCTGCCAGGACGATGGAGGTCTTCCAATTCGACGCCTCTCCTTACTAGAACTCGCCTCTGGGCAGGTGTATAAAAAAGCACAAGTCAGTGGTGTTAGCGTTTCGAGAAGGAAGCACATTTAAACAGATTAAGACCCATGCTTCTGTTCAAAGCTCTGACACTTAATGCTGCCTGAATGAGAGGTGACGTGTGATATGAATCGTACAAGATATGGTTTTGGATGTTCAAACGTTTATGGAAATATCTGCGAGCATTAAGGATTATGGGTGTGCAAAGGGAGGCAACAAGCATGTCAGTATAGCTATTTCTGTCCTCAATGACTGGCTGCCAAATACATTTTTTTTTTTTCTCCAGCATTTGATAAACTCGCTACATCAATATAAAGTCTTGTGTGTTTCTATGGAAACTTAGACCTCCGAGAAGGTTGAAATTTGCCACTTAGCTCAAGATATGCTCAATGATAAGATACCATAATGATCTGCACAAGGTATTTACATACGCATCACTGAGACAAAGTCTGCTCGACTGTATGCATCCACGTGTACGTTTTAACACAAAGGCTTTGAGTTTCAAGGATAAAAGCGCGCAGCTGCAGCCATTAAATCATTTTTTTAATCTGTGTTGTCACAAGTAAATATACCAGTCAGTCGGATTTCGGCGAAAAACTTTAAAACGTAGTTTGTTCACCGATTTTCAAAGTTGCCTCCTGCTGTGATTTATTATTAGCTTATGAATAATTTGTGCAGTTATAGGACTGAGGAGCAGCAAGAAATTATATGAAAATTAATCTCAATGCCTTCATGGATGCAAAATAAGCAAAGTGAGTGATGACTGAAACCTCCTGACAAACGCTCTTAACACTATACTCACATGCACAATCATGCAGACACGCACCGATATGCACAAACACACACACACACACACACACGGGCTGACGCAGGTCCCCCGGGGGAAGCGACAGTGCGGTGCAGCGCTTTACTTGGTTTATTTGGTCTACTCGGGGATGTCTCCATGGAAACTGTTATGTCTGACCTTCAAACATGTGCGCTGCCTTCCATCTGGCTCAGGTTGGCTAATCAGATCACATCAACACACACACAAATGAACCGTCACATCTCCTCATGAATGTGTAGAATTTTTTTTTCTGGGATCATTTTGAGATCATCGTCGCTCTCAACAAGTTTGTTATCAGCACACGAGTATCAGATTCTTTTCTCCTCCAGCTCACACAAAAGTCAAGGATCTGACTTTAGGATTGCTGCTTGGCGTTGTTTTCAGGCATGTTATAGCTCCTGACGAGATGAAAAGGTCCAGCGTCAGGGGGTTTTGATAAAGACTTCAATTAGCACTGCTTTCATCAGCCACCAAACTGCTTCAATGTCCCCCCCCCTCCCCCGTTTTTGTTCCACCTCAACTCCATGCCCCTTTCATTCCCGCTCTGTTCAATACTCGCATCTGCTTTGCTGTTCCCAAATTCATAAGGCGCTCCAGAAGGGCCAACATCTGGCAGCTCCTTAGGCCCAGGGTCGTGCATCCGCTGTGGGGCAACAAGGCCTGGAGACCAGCCCCTCCTGCGGAGCTCAGCCTTTGGTGTGTGTGGTACCGTTCACAGTCTCCGTTTCCTGAGTGCTGGTGCCTTGATGTGGCCAGAACCAAATTCATGATTTATTACAGTACTAACTCTGTCCCCACTGCTAATACTGCCATTATTATGACCATACACTCCCTCCTCCTTCCTCAATCTCCCACCTGCAGTCTCAAACTGAAGCCGTTACCAGATACAGCTGACACAGCTCTGCGAGGCTTACATTGTGTTGGTGCCTTAATGGATGTTTGGTCTCAGTAAAAGATGTTGAAGGGGGGGGGGGATGTGACGTGAGTGAGGTGACAAAACTGTTGGGCCGATGAGACACCGTTGATCGACTGCAGGTCAGCCAGATCAGCTGTTTCCACTTGTGTCACTGCTCCTTGTCTTGTCGTATTGACTACTGGTTTGGTTGCCTTGTGCGGTTGACCGGTGGCAGGCTTGGTCCAAGGGGAACCAAAAAGAGAGGGGGTAGAGGTGGCTGGGGGGTAAACTGTTTTTTGGCTGTGTGGCAAATCAAAGCGACCTCATCAAAGCCGTCCAACCAGTGCTTCCCACAACCTTCCTCGCCTCTTTTCCTCTGTTTATGTACGCGGTGTAATCAGCAGGGCTTGAACTGAGAGGAAGACGAATGACGGGAGAAGAGGACGGAGAGGTGGAGAGACGGAGGAAAGCACCGGGGCAGGAAGGCTCCGGCGTTTGTGTAAGCAAAGCAGGGTGAGGAGGCAGAGGGAAGATGGAGAATGGCAACGGAAGTGAGGGGTCCAGAGATGAGAGGAAGTCCAGAGAGGAGGGATGTGGTGGAGATGTGTTTACAGGCCGCAGACTCGCAGCGCTCTGTGGCTTTGTGTGTCAGCAGCTCAAAGTTTGTGAGCCACCACTGCAAACCAATAATCAGGCAATATTTACGCCACTGTGGACAATTAGTCCGCTTCTCAGGAAGTGTAATATTCTAGCACGCGAATACAGAAACAGCAAGAACAACAGTTCCTTCATCGGCGGCTTAGTAGTAGGCTTTCTTTAGAAAACAGCATAAACAAGCAGAAAAGGAAGTGGAAGCCATTTTTAAACACCCATTCATACACATACAAACATCGATCCGTATTGTGGTCCCCCGACGAGACACGCGCTTGGGTATCCCCTTCCTGTGATCGCCCATTAGTAGGAGACTCCCAGCTGCCTCAAAGCTCCTCAGAGGTATCAGATCTCCTCCTCTCCCCCATCTCCTTAATTAGCACAATTAAGAGATTTACAGGACAGATGGATGGAAATCCAGCTGGCTGCAGTGCCGGCCCCAGAGGACGGCTCCGTGGATGATGAAGTGAGATGTGAGCAAGCGGTTACATGAACTCACCGATGGAACTCTGGTGTCCTCTTGTGGTTGTGGTGGGTCAGTGGTTGTGAGAGCTGTAGAAATTAAATGTCTTTTTTCCCCTCAGTTTTAAGATGATGGACACTTACTAAGTGTAGATTAAACTTTAAGAGTGATGAAGCAAACTTTTTCCATTAAAACGATTTTAGTCAGGGGAGACATTTTTCTAAAAATGTTGCCTTAATTTGAACATGTGCACAGTATATTTTAAATAGAACTTGAATTTGTAATAATTTGACTGGAATTTATATATATATATTTTTTCCCAGCTAATTTGTTTTGGCATATCATCAGACAGTCCCATCTGGTACAGCATGTGGCTGGTAACCAATTAGTGAATCCCTCCTGTTTATTTTCTTTTTGGTGGGTTTACCAAAATGTTTTACCCAATAAAATAAGAGGACACGACGATAAACAAACACTGTGAAACTTTATTACCATAAAGAAAAACAGCAAAGATTTGGTACCGTTTCAATACAGATTGATGATGTTGTACTGTTAATGTCATCAAAAAGATTCAGTAAAAGATATAAATGAGATAAACAAGACAAACAAACTAATATTGAAAAAGAAATTATTGAAAAGGTTTTTAAAAAACACAACAGATGTCAGACGTTTCTCTCAGATGATTTGTTCCTTTGGTTAGTTTGAATCAGCTAAAGGTGCAGGTTGTTTGCTTCCTCAACGACATAATAATACAGAAATACACAATCTTCCTTGGCACATTTCAATAAAATGTAAAACTAGTGCTTATTTGTGAGTTTTTAGGCTACGGAGTAACTGACAGTTTCACAGCTCTTGGAGTGACTCGGAGACTCTGTAGCGTAGCGCTTCACCAGGCAGCCACCTGCAGATGAGAAACAAGTCAGTCCAGCACAGGTGAGGTGTGAAGGCTTGATTCTCTATAAATTTGTGTGAAATACCAGAACCACTCACATGCTCAGGCTGCCCTTTTTGTGCTTTATCCCTATGAACAGAAAGTGTAAGGATCAAAACACAAATATGCCCCAAGACTACTACTACTACTAATAATAATAATAGGATCATTAATCAGCCTTGTTAACGCAGTCAGGAATACTCACTTCGAAGTTGCCATGCGGTTACTACGGCAACAGTTAGCACCACCAGCACCACTGGCACCACGATGGCAGCCAGGTGACCGCTGTGACTCTCGTCGACGCTCGCCTAGCAGAAGGGTTCAGCAACAGTGCAACTTTACATTCACTGGAGACAAAGCTCTACTTTTCTTGCAAACATTAACAGTTTCATTAACAGGAAGAACATTAAATCAGGCTGACAGATACGCAGCCTCTGAGTCACCAGGTTATTAGGTCGTTGTTTTGGCTAACAAGTTAACCAACAACCATGTACTTTCATGTCCTGTGGATACAGAGAAACATAAGCATTTATGTGGAGTCGTGTTACAGGCCAGCTCATGAATTCCTTCTCCTTTTTAGGTTTGTTATGGCCTCAGATGACGCCTTAGAGAAACAGCTTGCTTAATGCTAATCTTGGCCCATGTTCAGCTTCTAGCTAGCTGCTAATGTCGCTTTCTTTGTTGCTGAACAACAGACCTTTTTCACAGAAGTCGTTTTTGACACAAAACAGCATGTTAACACAGTTGTTGCGTATGACATGAATGAAGCTTTTGTTCTGCTTAAGTACAGTGCCTTAAGTCATGTTATTAATAACACCTGGGTTTACTTAGCCTGCGGTTTCATGTCAAAATGGCTGCTGTGAAAACAGGGCTGGTGTGTAGAATAATGGGCTACAAGAAGCTCGGCAGATTGAACTTGTCAGTATAAGCAAACATACCCATAGCCATGTGGTCCATTGTTAATATTCATATTGTTTGTTAGTCAGTCACGGACTAAGTAGGTCTGCCTTAGTACAAATTTGAGGTTGAACACTTCATTTCACGAGTTAGAGTTATAACCACAGCCTACAAAGAGCTCATAAAATATGTTTTGTTTACCCATACAGCTGAAATGATAAGTTGACAGAAAATTGGTTGATTTGATTTGACTATTGTTTGAACTACAGTGTGTGTTTTACAAAACTAGCATTGTGAAGATGTTACTTTGGCTCTGAGCAGGGGTGTAGCAAGCTTTTCAAAAGTACGGGGGATGGATGTAGTGATGGTGTTTGTTTGTTTTTTAAATGGGAGGGTGGGGGGGTACGTAACGCTGTTACTGTGATGATAAATAACACTTAAATATTGAATCGGTGTCTATAATAACCACACCCTAACATGTAAATGTGACGGTGTTTATGAACCTAGCTAGTTCCCGCCTCATCAACACAAGCTGAACAATAAATCTAACACAGAAAGAAAGGCGGGATTTAAGCCAGAACAGCCAATCATCAGCTGGTCAGACCCAAAGCCGGTGTCATGTTTGAAGCAGCAACAGGAGAGGGAGGGGGAGAGGAGGCAGGCGCAGCGAGAGCAGACACAGAGTGGCCAGAGAAACTGACCGACTGTAGTGAGCCGTTTGTGCAAAACCGCGGAAAAACTGCTGAAAAAGTGTGGGTGTTGAACCGTCTCACCAGGAAAAGTGTGGGTGTTTTATGGGTGCGACGCCCCTGGCTCTGAGCCTCTATTGCGAGATATTTCTCATTTGGCCTACTATTTAATTTCTCACATAACAAACCAAAGCATCAAATGGATAATCAAAAACATAAACAACACATTAATCAATCATTAGAATATTAGCTTGCAGTCCTAAATTCTAATCCTAAAAAGAACAATTGGAAAGGAGCTCCATCTCAACTACAACACCAAAGTCCTGCTTTTTCATCAATATGTAAGTGATAATCATTGTATATGATAGTATTATTGTGCCATATTTCTGCGTTGAGAACTTTTTATATAATTCATATTTTTACTAACAGAGTATTTTTACAGTGTGGTACTTTGTACTTACAGCAGCGTGAGTGTCAGTGGACACAGTGGTAACAAGATCTCTCGTCTGATGACCTGATGTGCAACAACAAAAGGAAGTAGCTAAGACGGAGTTTTTAAAGTGTTGCTAAACATGCAAAAACAATAAATGGAAGACAGAACCAAGCCGAGTCGACATAGAGTGTGATTTCAGTGGTCTGAGGAATTGCGATTCTGAAAAAAAAAGTGTAAAGAAAAACAGAATGGCGTGTTGGGCTGCCTTGTGGGGTGTGAACAAGTCCCTCTACTTCTTCTCTTAGAGAAAAAGAGAAGGGACACATTTTGCAATTGTTAATGAACCACTGCATCAATAAGAGTCGGGTGATGAGAACACAAGTCCTATCCTGCCTGGTGATCCATAGAAACATACAAGAGACAGTGAGTCACAACACCTGTTTCTCCAGTGGTGATGGTGAGGATGTTGCTGGCTTTACTGGTGGCCAAACTGTTCTTGGCGAACATACGGACGTTGTATGTTGAGGGATTCATCTCTATTATCGTGGCCTCCGTCTGGTTGGGGCTGAAGTCTACAACTGTCTTTGTGTTATCCCACAAGGCTGCAGAAACAAAAAAGAGAGAAAAAGATTATTAAGGAGTATTAGGAATAGGAATATTAGAGAATATTACCAACACTTTCATGGTTATATTTAAGTGAAGTGACAATGATTTAATTACTCCATTGAGATCTTTTCTTACCATGAACTGCTTTATACTCCAGGTAATATCCAGTAATGGGGCTGTCACCTTCAAACCCAGGAGTCCATAAAAGAGAAAATGCATTACCTTTGACCTCCTTTAACTCAAGCAGTGGGGGATCCGGGGCCACTAGGGGACACACAGTAGAGACATTTAACAAAGAAAAGTATAGGATGTATTTGGGCAGAAGCCAATTTAAATGTATTTTTTTTAACACATATCATGCTCATTTTCAGGATCATACATTTATTCTGGGTTACTAATGGATTAGGTTTACATTCTTTTATGCTAAAAAAAATCAACAGTTTTCTCATACTGTCCAGTGCTGCAGCTCTGTCTTGCCCCTCTGTCTGAAACACTCGGTTTTAGCTCCTGTCTCTTTAAGGGCCTCCCTCCTGAATACCCAGTCTGCTCTGATTAGTCAGCTAACACACACTCGAGCCAGCACTGTCTCTTGCGTTTACAGATTTCAGTTAGCTTCATTTTTACTATGAATATAGGTATGAATTACACAAATGAGAGGAGCTGCCGTTTGCGAGGACTTAGGCCCTGTCCACACCAGACCAGGTTATTTTGCAACCGAGGTTTTGTAAAATAAAATTCCGCGTCCACATGAGTGGTGTAATAAAAATAACAGAGAATAACTCCGTACACACGCAACCGTAAAATCTGCCACCAAGTGATGCAATATACGTGTAATACATATGCCACAGCAATAGGTGGGGATGTAAGGTAAAACGGGAAGGCTGTTTTAACCAATCAAAATAGTTTAAAACCGGAAAGGGGAAGCATGGCAAATACCAAAACACAAACAGCAATGGCGACTCGCAAGGGTGCATCGTTTGTTTGCTTGCAAGAGGAGCAGTCTCTTTCGCTCATCCAGGCGCCGCCGTTATTGCATTAGGTTGAGCAGCTGGACATGACAGTCGAACACAGCTGACAGCAAGACAATAAACAACTTTGTCACGTCCATATTAGCCAAGTTATCAAGCGAAGCTAGTTAACAACCTCTAACCACCTTCAAACTGTCGTTACTTTGTGTTTACTCTGACGTAAGCAATGGAAATATTCGCTGTTGTCCTATCCACACGCAACTGCTGAAACCCGAACCGGCCGAAAACCTCACCTTGGACTCCGGTTTCAAATGACCACAGTTTCAGTGTTCCAAAAGCACGGTTGCATGTGGACAGAACAGTAAAACCGTGAGCATAACTTCACGGTTGCAAAATTAACCGGGCTGGTGTGGACGGCTCCTTAGTGTTTCTTTACACAGTATCAGCAATTTTATGACAGTGGAACAAGTCTTAATCATTCCTTAATGAACCTATGACAAATCTTGGGGGATTTTCATGATTTTCATCTTCGGACAAAAGTTATTATCATTAAAAAAAAAAAATCTCTGGATGGATCATTTTCACCAATTCATGCATGAGAGGGTCAAAACTCCACATGAAATACATGAAGTACCTGATGTCAAAATTGCGGAGATGTCTTCCCGAAGTGTGGCGGCAGTCACAGACTCAACCGTCAAAGTTTTGTGACCTTGGGATAGATGAAAAAAAAATAAAAATCCAGTCATGATCCACATAGTTCTTGAGATGTTTTACATTTCCCCATTCAAATAACACACACCTGAAGTGAAACTTGTAGCGTCTTCTATCAACAATGTGGCCGCAGTGGAAGCAGACAAGCTAGTTGACGGTCTTGTAATTCTGTCAACTAGAAAAACAATAAAATACATTTTACCAATCTCTGTAAATGACTTGATATTGAACTGGAATCATAATTAACAATAATAGTGAAATTTCAAACATACCTTCATCAAGAGTGGAGCAGAGAGGTGCGGATGAGGCAGGTCCTATCCCTGCGTCTGTTTTGGCCTGTATTATCACGCCGTATCTGGTGGAAGGCTTCAGGTTGTTCAGGATGACGCTCTCTACTTCCCGTGTGGCAGACACACTTAGGTGATGCCAGTCTTTAAAAAGTCTGCCTTCAGGGTCATACTCTCTGTAGCTAACGCTGTAGCCACGAAGAACCCCATTTCTCTCATCGAGCCTCGGAGGCTAGTCAAGAGGAAACAAAGTGTGAACACTCTTGGTAATGGCATGAATATAAAAGACTGTCAATTGTATGTAAACGTTCCATATTTCAACTTTAATATAAACTATTTCCAGCCAATCAGAGTCTTAAGTTAAAGGATGAATGCAGGGCCCCCAACTGAGAATTATCTACCAGAAATGTGTTTGAGGAATGCTGCTGTGTACACTTTTGGTTTCAGGTTATATACAATTAGGCTTTACCTTCCATGTGACTTTAATGCTCTGAGGAGAGAGGCCCACCAGCTCCATGTCCAGAGGAGGACCGTCTGGTGCTGAAGGGAAATGAAACTCTAAATGGGCCATCCAGCAAAAAATGATTTCTTAAACCCAAACACACTGAGTGACTGTACCTGCTTCTTTAGTCGTCACTGTCAGAACATTACTGGCCTCGCTCATGCCAATACTGTTGGTAGCAAACATGCGAAGGTTGTAGGTCTTGGCCGGTTGCAGGTCCACCAGAGACATCTGAGTCAGTTCAGGATTTGAGATTTCAGTTCTTATTGCAGTATCCCAGGAAGCTGTGCAACAGCAATGTATAGATACAGTATAATTAGAATGTTGAAATTCTATTAATGTGACTGGGATAGATTTCTGGTGCTTACCCTGTTTGTTTTTGATATCGATTACGTAAGATGTGATGGGCCTGCCACCATCAAACACAGGAGTCCAGCCAACAGTGAAGGCTCTCTCCTTCACCTCTCGTGTCTTCACTTTCACTGGATTAGGACGCACTAAAAATGAGAGGAAAACAAAATACAATGCTACAGTGGTGGAAAAATGACAAAGATACTGTAATTAAGTAAAAGTAGTAATACTAGGGTGTAGACATACTCTGTTACAAATATAAATTCTTATTTTAGTATAAGGACATCAAAGTAAGCATCTAATTACACTTAAAGTACCAAAAGCAAAGTATTCATTAAGCACACTAGGACAGTTTAAAAGAATATATATGATCTTACTGGATTATTATATAATTATTGACTAATTATTGAAATGTCACCGCTGTTGCAGCTTTGGTTAATTTGACCAACTTTACACACTTTTTGTGTTGGTTAGCTTGTGAATTATTCCTACAGCGATCAATAAACTTTTGTGGGTTTTTTTTTTATTGCTGCTTGGCTTGTTCTATATATATAGTATGGGTGTTGCCACATCTGAATGTGATTTCAGGGCATTTACAGAGCTTAATGCTGAGCCAGTGTCCCCTGAAAAAACGATGGTTGATGATGTTAATGAAAAATATCACATCATAAATAACTGAAGTTATTAAATACATGTTGTGGAGTAAAAAGTACAATATCTTTGAAATGTAAAAAGTAGTATAGAAGTAAAAGTAAAAGAAGTAAGTAAAAGTAGTATAGACAAGCAGAAAATGGAAATATTCAAGTTAAGTACAACTACCTCATAATTGCACTTAAGTTTTTTGTTACTTTCCACCAATGTGATGCTATGGCGCTGAAACAACTAATTGATTTATCAACTGACAAATAAAAACACAGTTATCTACAACGTTTCTATCGATTAATCATTTAAGTCATTCATGAGCTAAATTAATCAAACATGCTTGTTGTAGTTTCTCTAATGTGAGAATTTTTCAGACATTTTTACAGATTTTCCTGTAACTGAACACATATTTCACAATACTAACTTACTTTTTTCCTTCCTAGCTGAGATTATAATTCATCTCTGTGGGTCTCACCTGCCATCACCGTCAGAGTCTGCTCGTGCTTGTGATCGTTGAACCAGCCTGGTATGTCCACCCTGCAGCCGTACATCCCCGAGTCACCCTCCTCAACCTGCCTGATGGTCAGCGACACATCACCTGCACTGAGATCACCCATGAACAGGTAACGCTCTGACAGTCTGCTGCTCACTGATGTCCCGTCGAACTTGATCACCTCGTTGCTGCAGCCTCTGTTGGGGATGGGTCCTCGACCCCAGCATACAGGAAGCTTGCCGTAGTACTTAGCATCATAGTTGCATGGCAGAGTGACATCTGTTCCCACTGTGGCTATGATGCCTTCTGCAGACACACCACCTGAAAAAGTAGAAAGTCCTGCAGGCCAAAAGGAATATTCGGTAAAAATGAATGAAATACAATTGTTGAATCAGCACTGAATTAAAATGACATACCAAGAAGCAGACAAAGGAAGAGACTGAGACACACAGGGAGGTGTCTGTTTCCTAAACAGATCATTTTACTTTCTCGTCTTAGACTCAATGGAAGGATTTAGTACACCTGCTAAACAACACTAAACCCAACCACAGTGTGGTTTCAGCTTTGAAATCTTTCCAGATCACATGATGCTGACCTTGATATGCTCACACAAACAACTTCTGCTGGCAGAAGAGGAATGTAGAAAAGAGCTGTTTCCTTTTCTGCGGTTTTGGTTCCCCTAATCTCGAAATGGCACTCTGTTTCATTTTGATGATAAGACACAGACAGACTCAAGGATATCAACACACTGTCTTCACCCATGTTGGTTGTTCTTAATCTATGTAGCGCAAAAAATCACACCGTAATCTTCTCCCATTGATGAGCAGCTTTGCATCCACAGGAATTTAACTGAGCAGACATTTGAAAACATTTTGTTCCAGGAGAAAATAATCAAAATAGCTCAAAAGACTGTAAACACTCTGACGATAAATTCAAAACATTCAGCATGTAAACACTAAGACAGAACTGTTTTGGATATATAATCCTTTCCAAGAACAGCTCCAAAAACGTGAATTCATTAAGTCCTGAGATATAATACTGACCAAAATAGACGTTCTGGTTCACTAAAGGGCCATGGACTTTTGTATGTGTCTTAGACTGCTGAGTAAACATTTGGGTCCGCTGGATGTTTGGTAACTCAGAACAGAACTTCCTCTTTGATCACACCCAGAAACATGTAGTTAGGACGACGGATGCTACAAGATTTACAAAATGGAAATAAATCGTTTTTTGATTCCCCCCATAAAGTTTCATAAAGTCTGTTTAATATATTTAATATACTGATATGGACAGCTAATCAAAACTGATTTCTAATTAGGGATCCTAAATATTTAAAGATCATTTTACCTCAAGAAATAAAACAGTATAAACATAACTATGTATTTCTTTCAGTAGAAACATCTGCCGGTCCAATTGTAACCTTACAGTGGACCATCTTTGGCCCATGGGTGACTGTGGACTAGAGTAGATTTTCAGATGGTGCTCTGGAGCACAGCAATAAAAGGGGGAAAATAATAAAAATATAAGGGAGAGTTACATACAACAGCAATTATTTTAAAAAAGCACACAGTCAAACTGTAGTTAACAAGATATTCTCACATCAGTCATTACATTGGTAATTCCTGTAAACAGCGTCACAGCCACAAAAACAGGATTTCCCTCTCATATTTAGAGAAGAAGCCTCACCCCTGATTTCTGTGAGTTTGCTTAAACTGTTACACCAAATATACAGTGAAAAACAGGAACAAAATCAGTATTCTTTGTGAATGTGTGTTTCTTGAGAATTCACATGAAAACAAGAACAGAAACAGAAAAAGAAAAACTTTTTCTCACTGAAATGTGAAAACATGTGTGTCAAAATATAATATAACAGCTTCCACAGTGACTTTTGGCAGAGCAAAGCCCAAAATGGAAAATTATGTAAAGTGTTTATATTAAGTTACATGAAATACATTGATTTTGATATTAAACTAAATGTGTTGATAGTGTGATTCAAATTGAGCATATATTTATCACAACAGCAGATTATCTGTTATCTGACAGAAAAACACAGACAAACTGTGGACATGTGTACATCGGACTCTCGCTGTGGAAATTGTCTCCTCTGAAATTTAGATTATGATGTTTCAAGTCCAGAAGGTGGCATTGTGTCCTCAAGTATAAACCATCCACAAGATGTTTCATGCTGTGAGATTAAAAACACCAATGAATTAAAAACACAGAAAGAAAGATGAGAAAATAGAATTAATTAATCTCCAGGATATTTTTTGCATCTTCTGAGCCACGTGTGACACACATTTCTCTACAGTCTGAGAATAGTATGAGCCAATAAGCTGCTCATTTATAGGATTTGGTACATGTTGTTCCATACTGATGAATAGATGAGAGTTCAAAAGGTTTCCCTTTTTGAAGAAATAAAGTCAACAAACGTCAGGAAAGGCACTGCTTCCTCAGACAAATCTGCAGACTCTGTTGTTCTTGTAATGCTGACTGTCACTCAAGCCTTTGGGCACTGTTGTAAATGTTTAGATAAATTCGTCAACAGAAATGTGGTCCCTGATTTTAAAATACAGAGATTAAGTGAAAATCTGAGCGTAATGAGCCAAACAAAACTATAATGTGAGGCTCTTCTGCAAAACTTTAATTAAGTGACATGTTCACTGAATGTAATGTTCAATGCCAACTGTTTATTTATCTCTCCGATATCTACATACAATATAGTTAAAGATATTATATTTGACATTAAAACATCTAAAAATAGCTTGTGTTTTTAACCTCATATTTTATTTACTTATTTACTGTCATATTTCAGAATCTTCTTCCTTTTCCAAAACATATAGTGTAGGTCCTGAAATATGACACTGATGAAAACAGACAGTCAGGTTCACTAAAGGGCCATGGACTTTTGTATGTTTCTTAGACTGATGAGTAAACATTTGAGCTGCTGGATGTTTGGTAAACCAGAGCAGAACTTCCTCTTTGATCACTCCCACAATGCGACTGGTACAACTAACAGCTGCCATACAAATAGCAAAATACACATAAGTTGCTATTTTGATTCCCCCCTTACAGTTTGACAAACTTTCCTCAAGGCAAGGCAAGGCAAGGCAAGGCAAGTTTATTTGTATAGCACAATTCAGACACAAGGCAACTCAAAGTGCTTTACAGGTGCACACAAATTACATTAAAAGACATGAAAAAATTCATTTAAACGACATCAAAAATTGCATTTAAAAACAAGTAAAAACATTAAGAAACAAATAAAACAAGTAGGCTAAAATAGAAAAGCTTTAAAAAATAAAAAAAAAGACTGTAGAATAAAAGTCACAATGCAATTTTAAAGACTTGAATTGCTTCAGTTAATAGCAGGACCAAAAAGAAATGTTTTTAGTCTTTATTTAAAAGAGGTGAGAGTTGGAGCAGACCTGCTATTTTCAGGGAGTTGTTCCAGATAAGTGGCGCATAGTAACTGAAAGCTGCTGCTCCATGTTTAGTTCTGACTCTAGGGACTGAAAGCAGACCGGTACCTGACGATTTCAGAGGTCTGGATGGTTCATCATGTGGCAGCAGATCAGAAATGTGTTTTGGCCCGAAACCATTTAGGGCTTTATAAACCAACAGCAGGATGTTGAAATCTATTCATTGATAGACAGGAAGCCAGTGTAAAGATCTAAGAACTGGAGTGATGTGATCTACTTTTTAGGTTCTTGTTAAGACTCGAGCAGCAGCGTTCTGAATCAGCTGCAACTGTCTGATGGAGTTTTTAGGGAGTCCTGTAAGGACACCATTACAGTAGTCGAGTCTGCTGAAGACAAATGCGAGGACAAGTTTTTCTAAGACAAGACTGCCGAGACATAAGCCCTCTTATCCTGGATATATTCTTAAGGTGATAATAGGCTGATTTTGTAACTGTCTTAATGTGGCTGCTGAAATTCAGGTCTGAGTCCATGATTACACCGAGGTTTCTGGCTTGGTCTGTAGTTTCCAACATTACAGACTGAAGCTGAGCAGAGACTTTTAGTCATTCTTCCTTGGATCCAGAAACAATTATTTCAGTCTTATCTTATCAATTATTATATTATATTATTATATATAAATTATTTCAGTCTTATTATCTAACCCTAACCCTAACTGAAGAAAACTTTGACACACCTAATCATTGATTTGTTCAATGCATCTACTCAGCATTTGTATGGGATTATAGTCCCCTGGTGATATGGTAATATACATTTGTGTGTCATCTGCATAACTTTGGTAGCAAATTTCATTGTTTTCCATTATCTGAGCAAGAGTGAGCATGTAAATGTTGAATAGTAGAGGCCCCAGCATGGAGCCCTGGGGTACTCCGCTTGTGATTTTTCATCCGTTCGGATGTGTAATCACCAATAAACACAAAGTAGTCTCTAACATTTAGATACGTTTTAAACCAATTTGGTGTTGTACCAGAGAGTTCAACCCAGTTTTCCAGTCGGTCCAGTTGTATTTTATGGTCGACTGTGTCAAATGCAGCACTGAGATCCACTAAGACTTTTTTTTGCGGTCTGTGTTTAAATGAATGTCATTGAGGACCTTAACAAGACACATCACAGCACTGAGACGGCACTTGTCAACTCAGTGCTGTGATGTGGTCGAAATCCTGATTGGAAGACATCAAAACAGCCATTTATTATTAAGTAATTGTTCAGCTGTTAAAAAAAACAGCTTTTTCAATTATTTTACTTAAAATTGGCTGGTTTGATATGGACCTATAATTATTCATTACTGATGTGTAGATTTCTCTTCTTCAGGAGTGGTTTAATGACTGCAGTCTTTCCCTTAACTTCCCAGAACCCTGCTGGTAAAATATCAAGGCAGCAGGAGGAAGATTTCAAATGCTGTACAATGTCTTGCAGGTTTTTGTCATTGATTGGATCAAATTGTGTCATGGTATTACAGTTGGTCAAAAGATGGACATTTGGACAATTAGATGGACAAAACGACAACACACCTCCTGTACCTGATACGGTGGCACTGACCGCTTGTCTAATTTTCTGAATTTTGGCAGTGAAGAATAATGCAAATTCATTACAGGCCCTGGTAGACAGATGTTCAGAGGCTACTGGCACAGGAGGGTTTGTTAGCCTGTTGACAGTAGCAAACAAGGCACAAGCATTATTTTTGTTCTTGGTGATGATGTCTGAGAAGAAGGACTGCCTTGACTTTTTCAATTCTAAATTAAAAATGTAAAGTCTCTCTTTCTAAATGTCAAAATGAACCTGGAGATTTGTTTTTCGCCACCTGCACTCAGCTTTTCGACATTCCCTTTTTTCCATCTTGACCAGTGTGGCGTTTCTCCAAGGAGATTTTTTCTTACCAGAGATCACCTTTACTTTGGTGGGTGCAATGGCATTCATGACATTTGGAATTTTGGAATTGAAATGATGTACAAGGTCATTGACAGAGAACCTAGAGAGGGGTGGTGTGGAAGAGAAAGCCTCAATGAATATGTCACCAGTGTTTTCAGTGATGTATCACTTTGAGACAACTTCAGTTTGAACATTTGTGTACACAGATATATCAGTCTTAAAGAAAACACAGTAATGGTTAGAGAGAGCGACATCAGATACCAGAACCTTCAGACCCTTTGAGATAACTAAATCTAGGATGTGACCCCTGTTGTGTGTGGGCTGTGTCACATGCTGAGTGAGTCCAGAGTTATCAAGGACACAGTACAGTTCTTCAGTTCATCTGTCCTCAGGTTTATCGACATGGATTTTAAGGTCACCAACAATTAACACAATCAAAGTCAGTGCAGATAAGAGACAGTAACTCAACAAGGTCATCAAAGAAATACGTACAGTATTTAGGTGGCCTGTAGATGTTTAGAAATATAGCCCGAGAGGATGAGTTTACCTGAAGAGCCACATATTCAAAAGAAGTAAAACTTCCATAAAACATCTGCTTGCATTTGAGTAACTCATTAAACAGAATACTAACACCTCCTCCTTTTTTATGCATTCTAGTTTCACTTATGAAAGAGAAATCTTGAGGGCTTGATTCAATGTGAACAGCTGCACTGTTATCCTGGTCTAACCAAGTTTCAGTTAAAAACATAAAATTAAGATTGTGTTTGATGATAAAAGCATGTATTAAAAAAGATTTTCCTGCGAGAGACCTGATGTTTCTCAACAGAAAAATGTAATTGATTTATTAATATATATAGAGAGAAAGAGAGAGAGATGTATTTATCTATAGATATAGAGGTAGAGATTGTTGCATTAGCTGCTTTATACTCCAGGTAATATCCAGTAATAGGGCTGTCACCTTCAAACCCAGGAGTCTGTAAAAGAGAAAATGCATTACCTTTGACCTCCTTTAACTCAACCACTGGGGGATCCAGGGGCACTAGGGGACACACAGTAGAGACATTCAAAGTGAAACTCTCGCCAAAATGCAACCTAGGACATGAAACTTTACTCCTAGTATCACCAGGGTCTCTACACATGAACACGAACATTGTTTGTGTACGCAGAGTTTACTAAAAAGAAGGTGTTCATGAGTAGAGACCCTGGTGATACTACGAGCAAAGTTTCATGTTGTGTCGAGCCTTCTTAGTGTTTTAAAGACAGCGATTTTGATGCTCGCATGAGAGTGCCCCTGCACTCCATTGAAAATTTGCTTGCCCAAAAACGAAACTACGGTAAATCTTAAAAGTGCCTCTCTTGTCGTGAAAATGAATTTACACGAAGGTTTGACTCATATTCAAGGAAAAATAAAGCCTAGGTTCAAGTTTCACTTGAACAGACTCAACCGTCCAAGTTGTGTGAAATTGGGATAGATTTAAAAAAAATTAATTCCGGTCATTATCCACATAGTTCTTGAGATGTTTTACATTTCCTCATTCAAATAACACACATCTGAAGTGAAACTTGTAGAGTCTTCTTTCAACAATGTGGCCGCAGTGGAAGCAGACATGCCAGCTGACAGTGTTGTAGTTCTGTCAACTAGAAAAACAATAAAATACATTTTACCAATCTATGTAAATGACTTGATATTGAACTGCAATCATAATTAACAATAATAGTGAAATTCCAAATGTACCTTCATCAAGAGTGGAGCAGAGAGGTGCAGATGAGGCAGGTCCTATCCCTGCGTTTGTTTCGGCTTGGATGATCACGCTGTATCTGGTGGAAGGCTTCAGGTTGTTCAGGATGACGCACTCTACCTCCCGTGTGGCAGACACACTTAGGCGATGCCACATTTTAAAATGTCCGCCTTCAGGGTCATACTCTCTGTAGCTAATGCTGTAGCCACGAAGAACCCCATTTCTCTCATCGAGCCTCGGAGGCTAGTCAAGAGGAAACAAAGTGTGAACACTCTTTGAAATGGCATGAATATAAAAGACTGTCATTTGTATGTAAACGTTCCATATTTCAGCTTTAATATAAACTATTTCCAGCCAATCAGAGTCTTAAGTTAAAGGATGATATGCAAGGCCCCCAGTCTGAGAAATATCTATCAGAAATGTGTTGTGTTGTTGAATGCTGCTGTGTACATTTTTTGGTTTCAGGTTATATAATTAGGCTTTACCTTCCATGTGACTTTAATGCTCTGAGGAGAGAGGCCCACCAGCTCCATGTCCAGAGGAGGACCGTCTGGTGCTGAAGGGAAATGAGACTCTAAATGGGCCATCCAGCAAAAAATAATTTCTTGAACCCAAAAACACTGAGTGACTGTACCTGCTTCTTTAGTCGTCACTGTCAGAACATTACTGGCCTCGCTCATGCCAATACTGTTGGTTGCAAACATGCAAATGTTGTAGGTCTTGGCCGGTCGCAGGTCCATCAGAGACATCTGAGTCAGTTCAGGATTTGAGACTTCAGTTATTACTGCAGTATCCCAGGAAGCTGTGCAACATCAATGTATAGATACAGTATAATTAGCCACAGAATGTTGAAATTCTATTAAAATTCCTGGGACAGATTTCTGGTGCTTACCCTGTTTGTTTTTTATATAGATCATGTAGGATGTGATGGGGCTGCCACCATCAAACACAGGAGTCCAGCCAACAGTGACGTCTCTCTCCTTCACCTCTCGTGTCTCCACTTTCACTGGATTAGGACGCGCTAAAAAAAGAGGAAAACAAAATACAATGCTACAGTGGTGGAAAAATGACTAAGATATTGCAATTAAGTAAATTAAGTAGCCAGCACTGTCTCTTGCGTTTACAGATTCCACTTAGCTTCATGTCTACCATGAATATAGGTATAAATTACACAAATGTATGACATGGTGAGGTAGTGTGATGTCACAAAGTCACAGCATTAAAGGCTGGACTACTGACAAGGCGTTTCAGAAGAAGTTGTTTCTGTGGGAGAGAGGAGCTGCCGTTTGCGAGGACTTAGTGTTTTTTTACACAGTATCAGCAATTCTATGTCAGTGGAACAAGTCTTAATCATTCCTTAATGACCCCATGTCAAATTTGGGAGGATTTTCATGATTTTCATCTTCGGACAAAAATTATTATCATTAGAAAAATTATCTCTGGATGGATCATTTTCACCAATTCATGCATGAGAGGCTAAAAACTCCACATAAAATACATGAAGTGCCTGGCGTGAAAATTGCAGTGATGTCTTCCCAATATGTGGCAGCAGTAAGAGACTCAACCGTCGAAGTTGTGTGAGCTTGGGATAGATTAAAAATATTCATAATCCACATAGTTCTTGAGATGTTTTACATTTCCCCATTCAAATAACACGGACCTGAAGTGAAACTTGTAGCGTCTTCTATCAACAATGTGGCCGCAGTGGAAGCAGACAAGCTAGTTGACGGTGTTGTAATTCTGTCAACTAGAAAAACAATAAAATACATTTTACCAATCTCTGTAATTGACTTGATATTGAACTGGAATCCTTTTAACAATAATAGTGAAATTTCAAACATACCTTCGTCAAGAGTGGAGCAGAGAGGTGCGGATGAGGCAGGTCCTATCCCTGCGTCTGTTTTGGCCTGTATGATCACGCCGTATCTGGTGGAAGGCTTCAGGTTGTTCAGGATGACGCTCTCTACTTCCCGTGTGGCAGACACACGAAGGCGACGCCACATTTTATAACGTTTGCTTTCAGGGTCATACTCTCTGTAGCTAACACTGTAGCCACGAAGAACCCCATTTCTCTCATCGAGCCTCGGAGGCTAGTCAAGAGGAAACAAAGTGTGAACACTCTTGGCAATGGCATGAATATAAAAGACTGTCATTTGTATGTAAACGTTCCATATTTCAGCTTTAATATAAACTATTTCCAGCCAATCAGAGTTTAAATTAAAATGATGATATGTAGGGCCCCCAATCTGAGAAATATCTATCAGAAATATGTTTGAGGAATGCTGCAGTGTTTTCGGTTTCAGGTTATACAATTAGGCTTTACCTTCCATGTGACTTTAATGCTCTGAGGAGAGAGGCCCACCAGCTCCATGTCCAGAGGAGGACCGTCTGGTGCTGAAGGGAAATGAAACTCTAAATGGGCCATCCAGCAAAAAATAATTTCTTGAACCCAAAAACACTGAGCGACTGTACCTGCTTCTTTAGTCGTCACTGTCAGAACATTACTGGCCTCGCTCATGCCAATACTGTTGTTAGCAAACATGCGAATGTTGTAGGTCTTGACCGGTCGCAGGTCCATCAGAGACATCTGAGTCAGTTCAGGATTTGAAATTTCAGTTCTTATTGCAGTATCCCAGGAAGCTGTACAACAGCAATATATAGATACAGTATAATTTGCCACAGAATGTTGAAATTCTGTTAATATGACTGAGACAGATTTCTGGTGCTTACCCTGTTTGTTTTTGATATCGATCATGTAGGATGTGATGGGGCTGCCACCATCAAACACAGGAGTCCAGCCAACAGTGACATCTCTCTTCCTCACCTCTCGTGTCTCCACTTTCACTGGATTAGGACGCGCTAAAAAAGAGAGGAAAACAAAATACAATGCTACAGTGGTGGAAAAATGACAAAGATACTGTAATTAAGCAAAAGTAGTAATACTAGGGTGTAGACGTACTCTGTTACAAATATAAGACCTGCATTCAAATTCTTACTTTAGTAGAAGGACAAAAGTATTCATCAAAGTAAGCATCAAAATACGCTTAAAGTACCAAAAGCAAAGTATTCATTATGCACACTAGGACAGTTTGAAAGAATATATATTATCTAATTGGATTATTATATAATTATATAATTATTATTCCTACAGCAATCAATAAACCTTTATGTTTTTTTTATTGCTGCTTGGCTTGTTCTATATATATAACATGGGTGTTGCCATATTTGAATGTGATTTCAGGGCATTACAGAGCTTAATGCTGAGCCAGTGTCCCCTGAAAAAACGATGGTTGATGATGTTAATGACACATTTCATAATCACATCATAAGTAACTGAAGTTAGCAAATACATGTTGTGCAGTGAAAAAGTACAATATCTTTGAAATGTAAAAGGTAGTATAGAAGTAAAAGTAAAAGAAGTAAGTAAAAGTAGTATGGATGAGCAGAAAATGGAAATATTCAAGTAAAGTACAACTACCTCATAATTGCACTTAAGTTTTTTGTTACTTTCCACCAATGTGATGCTATAGCGCTGAAACAACTAATTGATTAATCAACTGACAAATAAAAACACAATTGTCAACAACGTTTCTGTCGATTAATCATTTAAGTCATTCATGAGCTAAATTAATCAAACGTGCTTGTTGTAGTTTCTCTAATGTGAGAATTTTTCAGACATTTTTACAGATTTTCCTGTAACTGAACACATATTTCACAATACGAATTTACTTTTTTCCTTCCTAGCTGAGATTATAATTCATCTCTGTGGGTCTCACCTGCCATCACCGTCAGAGTCTGCTGGTGCTTGTGATCGTTGAACCAGCCTGGTATGTCCACCCTGCAGCCGTACATCCCCGAGTCGCCCTCCTCAACCTGCCTGATGGTCAGCGACACATCACCTGCACTGAGATCACCCATGAACAGGTAACGCTCTGACAGTCTGCTGCTCACTGACGTCCCATCCGACTGGATCACCTCGTTGCTGCAGCCTCTGTTGGGGATGGGTCCTCGACCCCAGCATGTAGGAAGCTTGCCGTAGTACTTAGCATCATAGTTGCATGGCAGAGTGACATTTGTTCCAATTGTGGCTATGAAGCCTTCTGCAGACACACCACCTGAAAAAGTAGAAAGTCCTGCTGGCAAAAAGGAATATGCGGTAAAGATGAATGAAATACACTTGTTGAATCAGCACTGAATTAAAATGACATACCAAGAAGCAGACAAAGGAAGAGACTGAGACACACAGGGAGGTGTCTGTTTCCTAAACAGATCATTTGACTTTCTCGTCTTCCACTCAATGGAAGGATTTAGTACACCTGCTACACCACACTAAACCCAACCACAGTGTGGTTTCAGCTTTGAAATCTTTCCAGATCACATGATGCTGACCTTGACATGCTCACACAAACAACCCCCCCCCCCCCCCCCCCCCCCCCCCAGTAATCTGATTGGGCACCCCGTGTGCCCCCCCCAATGGTCATTGACTCGGGGTAATGTTAATCATTGCTCTAAAGCTCTTTACCAACGCTGCATGTTAAAACGGAAGCAAAGCTGAAACCTTGTGTGAGTAGACCTTGTAAGAACTTATGAAGGCTTTTATTTGGGAAAAAAAAAGACAAAGGAAGTGACTCCACGGCTGCTAATGAACTCGTGTAACTTCACCAGTGACGGACTTTTTCTCAACGCGATGCTCTCAGGTGCACCGAGTTAAGGTAATAAGAGATCTCTACATGTTCTTTAAGACGTTCACAACAAAGTTTAGCTAACTTTTGTTCCATTTTGGGTCTAATTTAGTTCAGTTTGCATGGGAAACTGTTCTTGTGTGTTTTCTTTAGTTAGCACTCCATCTGGATAAACGTAAACATCTCTCCACTGTTTCAGTAAGGTTATTAGCATCCACTGTATGTTTCGCGTTTTGTGGAATGAATTAACAAGTCAACAACAGAGTGTCATATCATTGTTGCCACTGTGATGTTGGTACAGTACACATAACATGTTGCTTTTCATTGTGTTTGTGGGCACGTTTTGAATGTAGACTACAGTATGAAACGGAGGCAGGGAGATATCTCCAGTTACTTCACAAAGAAGAAAATTAGCAGGGAGAGTGCAGGTGACCAGCAGGAGTGTGAGAGTAGTCAAGCTGAATGCAGCCAGGCAGCTAACACAGGCCAGCATTTCCAGGGCCAGACCAGCCCTCAGGGACCTCCAGGTGAAAATGCAGGTATTAGGAAAATGCTTTAAAATGTGTAATGTGGAATTCTGCACGATTTTACAGTTATTCGGTGAATGAAGCAATTTAAATACCTCCTTTTAATCAAAGTACTAAACTGGCACTATGCACTAAAAAATGTGTATTTAAATATTTGCAATGAATGCTATTTATTATTAAAAAACAATCATGTATGTTCTGTTAAAAATAGTATTATTGAAGTGTTGACTGTGTCAATCAATACTTTCAGATGCACAAAAGGAGAGGACTGGTGATGACGATGCTGAGTCAGATGACAGCTGCAGCAGCTCCAGCACCAACAGGAACATCCCAGTTCATCCTACTTTTGTCACACTGAAAGGTCCCTAAGGTAGAGGTAGAATATATATTAAAAATGCTATTAACCTATCACCAGCAACCTGTGAATTACTCTTTTGTATTACTTGCTTGCTGAAATGTAGTTGTCCCTTAATATATTTAAAAGGATAAAGCTTGACAATCTAAATGTTACTTTGGAGTTGTCATTGCTTAATGATCCAACTCAGCGTTTAAAAAGTTGAATAAAATGTTTAACATCTTTAAAGATGAACTTAATTCTTTCTGATTTAAACATTCCAGAATCTACAGGCATGCAAATATATTTTTCAGACATTGGCTGTGGGAACAAGGTCAAACGTATATTTTTAAATGTCAGTGTTGATCATGAGTATTAATTTCCACAGATTAATTTTTCTAAACTACTACATCGAGCACTGAGATGTTTGATATACAAAGCTGAGCACTAAGTGCTGATTTAGAGTATAGAATAGGGTTAATGTTCTTATTTTTAGTGGTAGGTGGTGCCTACTCTGCTTAAATCTGATTACTGAAGTGAACTCACATAGTGCTGCAACGATTACTCGAGTAACTCGAATAATTCAATTACAAAAAATGATCGAGGCAAAATCTCTGCCTCGAAGCTTTGTTTAATTCCCATCACCCGCGTTATGTGGCTTGCTTTGCTCAGGGATCATTTTTCCACACGGACTGTTATTGCGGACACACCCCACTACGTTCAGAATTGAGTTAGCGCAATGGCGGAGAGCCAAGAAGCCGTCCGTAAAAGTCAGAGAATGTCCAAAGTTTGGGATCATTTCACACTTAAAAAAGAAGATAACAAAGTGCAACGTGTCTACTGCAGAGCAGAACTGGCGTACCACAATTGCACGTCAACAATGATTCAACATCTGAACCGAAAGCATCCAGCTGTTAACACCAGCTCACCAAGCGTCGCCAACACAAGCTAACGTAAACATTGATGTTGGCTAATTTAACGGAGCCTTCCATAGCTAATTAGAATGTATGGTATTTGTAAATTGAAGTGGGCGTCTTTCATTTTTGTTACATTTGGGTGCCAAATTTTAACCTTACAGTGGACCAACTTTGGCCCATGGGTGACTGTGGAGTAGAGTATATATTAACAAGGTGCTCTGGAGCACAGCAATAAAAGGGGAAAAATTATAAATATAAAAGGGAAAGTTACATAAAATAGCAATTATTTAAAAAGCACACAGTCGAGCTGTAGTTAACAAGATATTCTCACATCAGTCATTACATTTGTTACAATTCCTGTAAACAGCGTCACAGCCACAACAAAGGGATTTCCCTCTCATATTTAGAGAAGAAGCCTCACCCCTGATTTCTGTGAGTTTGCTTAAACTGTTACACCAAATATACAGCGAAAAACAGGAACAAAATCAGTATTCTTTGTGAATGTGTGTTTCTTGAGAATTCACTTGAAAACAAGAACAGAAACAGAGAAGGAACA
>CAEMYA010000205.1:193299-232187 GCA_903131615.1 Diplodus sargus
TATTTGACATGTTTACTGAATGTAATGTTCAATGCCAACTGTTTATTTATCTCTCCAATATCTACATACAATATAGCTGAAGATGTTATACGTGACATTAAAACGTCCAAAAATAGCTATTCTGTTGTATTTATACCTTCATATTTTATCGAGTTAAAGGTGACATATTACGTTGTTTCTTTCCATCAGTGTATTATATACAGTGTCTGAAGCTCCTCTCTCCTACAGAAAACACTGCTACTGAAACGCCCTGTCAGTAGTCCTGCCTGTAATTCTGTGAGTTTGTGACATCACACTAGGTCACAGAGTCACACATTTGCATAATGAATGCCTCGCAGCTCGTTTGTCATGTGAGACTTGATTTAGCAAAGCTGCTCTGTTGTTGTTAGCTGTGCTGGCTCAGGCGTGTGTCACCTAACCAATCAGAGCAGACTGGTATTCAGGAGGGGGGCCCTTAAAGAGACAGGAGCTAAAACAGAGCATTTCAGACAGAGGAGAGAATACAACACTGCAGCACTGGACAGTATGAGAGAACTGATGTGGGTTTTTTTTAATTAGAGCATAAAAACCTATTCTAATTGTAACCCAAAATAAAATATGGAACCTGAAAATGAACATATTATGTCTCCTTTAAGATTTTCATCAGCATTGGTAGTTGTTTAACAATAAATTGATTTGTTCAATTCAGAAATTACAGTCTGTGCGTGTGTGTTGTTAATGTTGGGGAAAGATTGTAGTTACGGTAAATAAACTAATGTTGGTCTTTTGTTTAGAATATGCAACTAATACACTTGGTACAGTTAAGGGAATGTTTTTGTTGTGGAGTAAGTGGTTGAAAAATACATTTAGTGCCACAGTCTGATGAAATCAAATGCTGCCCTTCCAACAATCCACTCCAACTTAATGAAGCCCACTGCACTTCCTGAACTGGTACCTAAAATTTGCATTGGATTTCTCTGCAAAATCATCACATATGAACTGTATTCCAAGGATGGGTAAAGTCAAACTATAATCCATTCCACAGTTAAAGAAAATAAATTATGATGGATTCTGATTATGATTATGGTGAGGAAGAAAATTGCTGGCATCCCACCAATGTTCCCCATTCCCTGGAGGGCTTTGAATTCTTCCGTCTGTGAAAATGACCTTTATCGTGAGGGCCTGGATTAAGTGTTATTGGAACATAATCTTAAACACAATATAAATTTGCAGTATATTCAAAGTAATATTGTACATTGAAAACTAGTATATTGCTTCGTCCACTATCTTACTTCCAGCCTTAAGCCAGTCCTACACAAAATGACATTTAAATTGGATTGTTATTATAGCAATAAACCCCAAGAGCCTGTGGTTTACAGTGAGTTTAGAACAGCTGTGGGGTGTTAGGATGCTAGGCACAACACAGAGTAGTTTTTGTTTTGTAGTGACTGAGCTTGGAGGACTATTGTGATGTTTTAGCCATTCTTAAGTTCTCTTTTGGGTTAAGAGCTTCATATCAACAGACATTTTGCAGTAAAATGTTGAACAACGTTTAACTTCTGCCAAAGAGGTTATTGAATTGTATACGGTTGGTTCCACGAAACTTGGATGGAAGATGGGTCTTTCATCAGGTTATAGGGACGGATCGAGGAATTTTCACAGCTTTTTTTTTTCAAATTTTCATACATTTCTCAGGGAATAATGCATCTGTCTTGATGGAGAAAAAGAAATGGGCACATTTAGGTGGCTGGTATATATGATTGAGTGCAGAAGGGGAGGTATGTCCACTGAGTGTCTTTAAAATGACTAGTACAAAATATTCAAAATACTTCTCAAAAGACTTGAGATACTCTGAGAACTTGAATGCTAACTTTTGTTGTCATGTGAGCACAAACACAAAAAGGTTTGGATTCATAATCTTCTTCCTTTTCCAAAACATAAACTCACTAGGTCCTGAAATATGATACTGATGAAAACAGACAGTCAGGTTCACTAAAGGGCCATGGACTTTTGTATGTTTCTTAGACTGATGAGTAAACATTTGAGCTGCTGGATGTTTGGTAACCCAGAGCAGAACTTCCTCTTTGATCACTCCCACAAACATGTGACTGGTTCAACTAACAGCTGCAATACAAATTGCAAAATACAAATAAGTTGCTATTTTGATTCCCCCTCTTACAGTTTGATAAACTTTCCTCAACAGAAAAGTGTAACTGATTTATTCACATATATTTAGAGAGAGAGATTTATTTATCTATCTATAGATATAGAGGTAGAGATTGTTACATTAGCTCAGACAGATTTATTGAAGTATAAGCTTGGTTCCACGGGTGCGCTCTGGTATTGTAACAAGAAATAAACACCTGACAGGTGAGAGTTGCATATAGCAGCAGAAATTCAAATGTCCAGTGTGTAGGATTTAGGATCATCTTGTCAGATTGCAACAACTGAATACATCCACCAGCCCAAACATGAAATACAGAGCCAGTATTTGGTTTCTCCATAATGGACTTAACCTGAAGGTGCAACATGGCAGACTCCGAGGCTCATTCTAAGGGAACAAAATCAAAGTATTCTTAATTTCAGATCATTGTAAATGTAGGAAAATGTAATAATGTTGTTGGCATTCAGTTTACGCCAGTAGATACACCTTGAATCATACACACTGGACCTTTATGAAAACATGCAAGGTTCACAGATTTCAGCTAATTTTCCCTCATCAGTCATGAAATACAAAGGTGCTGCAAACCAGAGGGTCACCACCTGTCAGGATGTTAGCATTTAGTTTTATTGTGTCCTGTGTTATTTTGTTAGGTTAATCCTCATGTGCCATGGTGTGTTACTTCCTGTCACTGTCTTGTTTTCCCTCTATTGTCTGGATCAGTTTCACCTGTCCCTGATTAACCTCTTGTGTATTTAGTCCATGTGCTTTCTGTCTTTCTGGTTTCAGTTTGTCTGTGTTTGTTCCTCATGTTTCGTCTGCGTTCTTGCCAGTGTTCCCCTAGCTTTTTTGCTCAGCTTGTACTTGGTTTTGTTTCTGAATGGTTGTTTTCTGAGCTTTTGTCGCCTGCCTGCCTGTTTTTTTCATCAGTTTTGCATTGATCTCACTGATTCAGAAGTTATTTTGTCACCTCTGATTTCCTTGATAACAAGAGGGAGCAGAAAGAGAAACACCAATTTTCTTTCATCTTACCAAGAGAATTGATGCAAACTGTTTCACTGTGAAATTCAGCCATTATTACATTAATCATAAACTGGAAATATGGAATTAAAGTTAGGATCGAGCACATTGTGGAGTATGGATTTAGTATTTTCATAAACAAAACACTGAGTTTGTCTATAATGTGTTTTATTAAAGTTTTAGTGAGCAGAGTTTTTCAATATACACTTCAGATTCACTACATTCTTCAAAACAAACAGTGGGAATACACATTTATCCCACAGTTTCCTCCCTCTCACCCTCCCATCTCCTTTCCTAAACACTGTTTGTGCAGCATTTTGAAAGCGGAATCTTCTATGCTTTTTTAATAATGTATCCAGAAGGTGGCATCGTGTCCACAAGTATCAACCATCCACAAGCTTTTAAGGTCTTGGAGATCAATTTTGTTTCTAAAGCAGACAGATAGAAAATAAAAGCAAATGAATTCATCTGCAGGGTATTTTTGCATCTTCTCAGCTACGTGTGACTCACACTGGCCTCTGTCAATGCAATCAGAAAATAGAGGGACACTGTAAGCTGCTTTACTGGGAAATGGTTTATATTTCTGCTCTCTTATTCCTCCTTATTTATAAACAGATAAACGTTTAATATGTGAATAGATTCAGAACATGACCAGCAGACACATTTAGCTATCATAAATCGGGAGACTTCTCTGTTCTCATAATGTTGACCATCAGTAAAGATTTGGGACACTTTCATAGATGTTCTCAGCAGCTGAGGTGTTGAGCTCTTGAAGCTTCCTCCCTGGCAGAAAACCTCGCCCTGGTTTATGGAAAAGCAAACATTTAATGATGTTCTCAGTCTATAAGAGGAAGAAGCATGCGGTGACTTCTGATGTTCAATAGACACCCACTTTAAATGTATAAAATTAATCTGAGTGGCACATGAGTCACAAAGCATAAGCCCTTCAACACTTACGGAAAATGAAGACGAGGATTACGATTATGGTGAGGAGGAAAATAGCTGCCGCCCTGCCAATGTCTCCGACTACCAGGGAGGCTTTGAATTTTTCCTGCAATGAAAATAAACCTTATTGTGAGGGACTAGGTCAATTATAATTGGCACATTGTTTCGAAGTATGTGCCATAAATACGTGGTATATTGAAAACTGTAATATATTTCTGTACTCTCCATTTCTCACTTCCAGCCTAAACTCACACCATGTGCAGTATCACATGCAGTTGAATATATATATATATATATATATAATATATATCGTCTGTTATAAAATAGACAGGAAATCTGCACACTTAGAATTTCAGAAGCATGTTTATAATTAGAATTCAACTTTTGTCTAATCATTTCTCAGAAAAAAAATACTCCTAAAGAAGTCCAGAAGTAATCAGACTGTATCAAAGCTGTGGGCTCATTTTGAAGTCTTATTGAAACAACACTCTAGACGAGCTGTGCATTTTTCTTCAGTTTTATATAATTTCTCATTTAAAAACATTACCTCAAACGTAAAAACATTGTAGGTTTTCACTTCATTCACTCGTGGGGCCTCCTGTGCAGTGAAAAGTATAATTGTTTGTGTACATTTTCTAATGTGAATTTTTGTTTTAGCCAATAAATTAATTTCTTAATTTAAGAAATAAATACTACCATACCTCAGTTGTTTCATCCAATAGGTTTCGAATTAGGTCAAGTCTTGCGTCATCAGCTGCTTCATTTTGAGCTGCAGATGTGATCAATACATCTGTAACCAGTTGAAATAGTGAGTTACACCCACGTAAAAAATAAAGTTTATTTAAAATGTTATGCAATGATTTACAGTGTGTTTTGTCCCTATAACAGAACACTGAAGAGAAAAAAAGATTCTTAAAGACATTTAGAGATTTGCAGAAAAAGAGATTTTAACATCATTTATTTGATCATTCACACATGTGAGTGCTCACCTTGTGTTCCAAGTGTCCAGTCCTCGGTGACGGGATGTTCTGTAGGAGCTGTAATGAAAGAAATAACTTAAAGTCAACTTAAATACTGAAGCTTTGGGATTGTAGGTCAGTTCAGTTGCCAACCCAAAAGCATCAGTATGTGACGAGATAAGAATGAAACTCAAAAATCAACCTTCTTACAAAGTGGACCTTTAACACTGGATCACATGGTTCACCCAATGATAATTATGAGCATTACCTTCCTCCATGACCAGGTGTACGTTGACCTTCTGGTCGTTGAACCACCCTGGGATCTCCACCCTGCAGCCGTACACCCCAGCATCAGTCCACTGAGCGTTCACGATGGTCAGGGACACGTCTCCGTCTGCCAACCTGCCCAGCAGCTTGTACCTGGGGGACTTCCTGTACTGAACAGCCCCTTCCTCATAGGAGAGGATGGTCTTGGAGCATTTGGATATGGGCACCTTATCTCGTCCCCAACAGAAATGCAGGAAGTAGACGCTCTGAGTTTGGGTGTCATACCTACAGGTCAAAGTCACATTGTCCCCATAGAAGCCAGTGACCTTAAGGGTGCCGGAAGACACTGTGAAAGACATCAAGGACTTTAATCGCACTAGATTGCGATGCAATTCTGAAATGTCAAGGCCACAAATGCACCCACCCTCCTGCATACACACTGTTGCTTTTACACCCACAAGCACTTTACAAATACAAGCAAACACAAAAGCGGAGAATATCGACTCACCCTGGGTCAGGATTGAGAGGAAAAAATAACAAAGACCACGCATGTATGTAGGATATTGTATAACCATGTCCTGAAGTGAGGAAAAGATGTTCTTCCCCCCACACACTTCGAGACGGATGGTATCATGCACTGAAGGTTTAACTTCCCTTTTTGAAAATCAGGAAGGAAATCAATACTAGTTCTGTCTACTTTTGGACTTGGACCCTTGTGATGCACGATGAGCTCACTGAGAAATGGGCCCATGCAATCTGCTGTTATAAACCACATGTGAGTTAAGACCAGCTTGTCACCTGGAGCGGGGTAACAAAATGCCAAATGCAAGACGCAATCCCACATTAATTCAGTAAACATTGTGGTTGAGTTAGTGTCATAAACTGAAACAAGCCGAGAATCCTACTTTTTGGGTCTGTTTACAGCTTGTGTGGTGTCTTAAAATTAAAATCAATGATGTCACTCTGGGCTTTTCAATTGTTCTGCACTACTCGCAGGGCTGAGGGCATTTTAAATTAGTCCCTTATTTTCCACAGGGATCATACAATTTTCATCTCATCTCCATCAGTAGCAGCACTCAGCTGTGATGAGTTGTTTTCAAGGCATTCCTCAAAAAGACAAAAAGTCCTCAGCCTGCCCCTTTATTACAATTACAGGCTGCAGCAGTTTTATCAACAGCTGTCTGATTACTGGAATTATTCCTCTGACTTCCAGCGACAGGCTCCACTCTCAGGATTTCCCTCTTTTATCCACTGTTTAACTTTCTCTACACATTCGTTATCCTTTGAGTGAGAACAATACCCTGCGGCAAATCCTGTTAGGTTTACAAGACTCCTCAGAGTGACTAATAAACTTTAAATTATATTTTTATTTTATAGCTCTATCAGTTTTGATCCTTTATGATACCGTCAATCACATCATTTGGTTGAATACGACTCTTTACCAGTCAGCAGGGATGGGGGACAAGTGTCACATGATCGCAAGTTTGAGGATTGTATTCATGACTTGAGGCTTGAGACAGGTGACTGTAAAGGACAAATATTTGCTTTTTTGAAGCATAAAGCATCCTAGAAATCCATGTGAAGTTCGGGAAACGTTTCTCAGTCAATGCCTGAAAGGTAGGGGACAGTTCCCTATGGGTTCTCTGAATGTTACACAGAAATAACCTCCAGGGAACTTTCAAGTAACATTCCCTGAAGGTTCCCACATAAAAGTAACTGTCAGAGAACCTCAGGGAATGTTCTCTAAAGGTTCTCTAAAGGTAGCTGAAAAATAACCTTAGAGAACCTTAAGGGACAGACTTTTGACAGATTTACTCTCACTTCTGCTGCTCGGTTTCTTTAACTGAAGAATTTGAATGAACCGTGCTGCTTCATCCTCAGTTCTCCTCGAAGTTTTCATGTCTGTCTTATTCTATACTTACTTCATCTCTTGATGTGTTCGGTTAGAATTAATCATATGGCCACAATTTTTCTATGTCAATGAGCATGTGCCAATGCATGTGTTCAAAGGTCATTGTTATTTGTCTTTTACTAATGGAAGGGAAAGGTCAGATATGAGGACAGCAGCCAAAGAGAAACATTTTGTCTTTGCCAGCTCTTATCTGCCCTTTGCTCCCCTCTGACAGGCACATCTTCACCTCCACTTGTCAGTTCTGTCAGCCACCACTGAGCTGCTGTGGTGCTCCATAGATCACTGTCCTCCCACATTGGTGTCCTGGGTTTTATCATTTTGCTTAGCTGTGAATCTGGTCTCAGATGTCCTACACCAACAACAAACATAATGAAAGTGAAACCCTGAAATGAAAGTGGAGAGAATATTACTCATCAAGGGTTGAATTCTGTTTGTTTTAGGGGGTTCGTTATTTTAAATCACACTGTAGATATGAAAGAAAGCTGTTTACTGAAATTATAAAAACAATGTTTGTTTGCGCAGGCTTAATTTGCATGCAGGTTAAGAGTCAGTGTGGAAAGCAACAGCCGGAAGGCATTTCAAGTCAGTCGAAATTTAGATCTCAAAATCCATTGGCTGGTGTCTGACAAAGATTTAGCTTTTTTATCTTAATTTATTGTTCGAGATTAGTCAAACTAATTTCTTGTGTCAAGTTGCCAATCGGAATTTAAACAATGACTGGCACATGGATGAGGAAGTCTTGGCCCGGATATCTGTTATCCGGATATCCGCTAGCTACCCCGGAAACCCCCAGAGGCAAAAATCATCTCAGATTTAAGCCAACGGGGTCTAAGACTGCATAAAAAATTATGCCAATGTGCCTGCACTACAACAGGGACTAAAAGATTTCATAGTGACTTGCTCAAATTCTACATCAGGAGTATTGTTTACCCTTTATTTCCTGTTTGGGCTCAAATTGGAGCCATTGTCAATCTGCTCTAGAGATAAACGTTTAAAAATGGCATTTGGAGCAGAATAACGGGTCTGGTCCTTGGCCAAATTGCCAGCGCTGACAAAACTGTGGGTGGGCGACTTTTGCTGATGTCTGATAAAAAAAAAGCGGAGCAAACAGAGAAGGAGAAGCGAGACGACTGAGGTCACAATCTGTATCATTTTTAGAAGTCGTGAAGGAGGTGGGGAATGGCTGCTTCCAGTGGTGTAGGAACTGAAGCACAGACACACACACAACATAATCTTCAGTTTTTTATCAATCAGATCTAAGATAAGTCAAGAAAGATGGGTATGCTTAAACAATACATACATAACAGCTTCATTCTTTGTCACTTTGAGGTCCCCTAAAGTGATCCGTCACTGCAGGCGGACAAGAGAAAACATTGATTTGCAATACTGCTGACACTAGAGGATCCATTGTTAGAGTCCAAGTAAACATGCTGAGTTGGTAAACAGTTCCTCGGTCCATAAGATGACCTCGACTCCCCAAAAGTGTTTGCCTGAGAAGACACAAACCTTGAAGCACCCCCCACATTTAGGAACATTTAAAACATTGGTTGACCGCTCCACATGTCAAGGTGACATAAAATGGTAAAAGGGTTTGGTGTAGTTCTTCAGGTATACCTTTCCTGTCATCATCACGTGAACATTACTACTATGGAAACTAAACTGTATGTGAGAAAATAGAAACATTTTGGCTTAACATAACAGACAGCTAGAGGTGGCACTGTTAAATAATTGTGAGGCGCAAGTCAAATACCACTGTGATGAAGACCTTGTGGTTGCAATGTTGAACAAATATTTTGGTTTGACAGGCTTCATCTGCCCTCTGCTCGCCTCCGATGACAGGTTGTTTTTGCTCCAATTGTCAACTCTACCAGTTGTATCAGATAAAATGGGCACATCAACTAAATGGCATACTAAAAAGTGTGGTGTTCTTGAAGTTGAGCTGAGGACCAGTCATCACGTGATACATTCATAGTTGTACGTTACAGGGTTACAGTGTAGTTTCGAAAAGCCTACACAAGTTCCCCAAAGTAAGTGACAAAGCCCTCTTGGGGTCTTAGTTATTATAATAGGAGCAAAGGAGGAAGTCAAATCAAAGTATTATAGACCACCAAAGTCCATGTTGGAATGTGATCTGCATTGGATTAATCAGACAACAAAATGTCAGACTGTAACCAGGTTCAGCTCCCTAACCTTAACCATGTGTTCATTATTATAACCAACTGTAAACCCCCCATGACGTCACCCAATGATTTGGGGTTCTGATGCCTCAAGTTTGGCATCACAGCTGTCGCCATCTTGTTGGTGCCAGAAGTGACCATATGTGGACAAGAGGGAGGAGCTGGGGAGGTTATTCTGATTGGATCAGACTGAGAATATGGGGACATGTCAATAGCAATGCCTTAAAGCCTATCCTGCTTACCTTGCATCTAGTTTACTGGAAATGGGACCATAATTTACAAGATGAATGTCATGCTATATTAAAGAAGACTTGAAACAATAAATTCAAATTCATTCAACATAAACTCACTGGGAAACTGTTGGGGTTACCTTAGGAGGATGTGCTACCTAGTGGCCATTAGAAAAAATGCAGGTTGGAGGAACCCCAGTGTTGGTTTCACATTTCAGACCAGGGCACTTAACAACAACAACAACAACAACAAAAAACTACAAAAATTGTAACCAGACAACAAGGCCCCCACAAGTGGATTCATCCTGACTAGTGCTCATGCAGCAGCGATCTGCAAAGCTGATCTCACTACTGCTCACTACTTCATGAAGACATTTCAGAGATGAGAGGGGTGAAGGAAGAGAGAGAAGCAGAGTCTCTGGTCAGTACAAGAATTCACACCCGGTGTGTGCCACTGCACACTAATGTTAGCTTATGGCTAGTGTACTGTAGAATGAACTGGCTGTTTGGGGCAGATAAACAGTTAGTCATTGTGATAAATAAACAAATGTTCTTGCCATCACACTCAATTCACTGTTGCTGTTTACACCATTAGAACAACCTGATGACTCAGGCACAAATATACACCAATAAGATCATGTTTTAAAGTTTTCACCTTAACTTTAGCCTTGTTAGCCAACTTCCTTTTCTCAAAAGTGGTGACATTGACCGAATGAAACACAGTTACATTTAGTAAACTTGTGGGTTTCTCTGGGTTGAACATAAATACAGCGTGAAGCCCAATAACACCACTGTATAAATCCATGAAATCAAACATAGTGGGTTCACTATCTGTAAGCAGAGTAGGGGTGACAGTATGTTTTAATAATCTTAGTTTTGTCACTTTTTTCAACAATGAAAAAAGTTCAGTTCAGAGATTTTCTGCTCTTTAAAGAGATGACTGCAGATTTCTATGCAATTTCAAGTATGCTGAAATAGTGCTGATATGTAATATTAAGTACGTTTCTTTGTTTATTGTCTTTGTGTTGTTTTATTTCAATATTTCCTCTACAAGAACATACTCTAATCTGCTTGCATATGTCTGTGTGTGTGCGTGCAATTCATACATGATGGATTTACGGCCGCTGCTCCCGGCTACAGTGGAGCCCCGGCCCTTTCCCCACTTCTTACTTCCCACCCTCATCTCTCCTGGGAGTGTGTTTCAATGTCCCCCCCCCTCTCTCCTATTAATATCCCACTAGGGAGAACAGAGCTCATGGGGATGTTTGGGAGCGGAAACGCCTCCAAGCACTCCTGGAAGACACAGAGCTGGGTGATGGCAGGGATAAGAAAAGAGGGACAAAGCTTGAAGTGAGTGAGCATAGATTTTCAGTCTGAATGTGTGAAAGAGGATTAGAAAAATGTGAATAAGGAGAGGGAAAAAGGGTGGAAGTGAAACGAGACGAAGTAAGAAAGAGAAGTTAGCGATCTGTCCCGGACAGAAATACACCTTACGCTCAGCAGTACAGCTGTCTGCGGGAGCTTCAGGGAAATACAGAGTGTTTACATTGTTTTCTTTTGAAGGACGTAGAGTAATCGTTGTAATTTAACATTCCCAGTGTTGGGTTTTTTTCTTCTTCTTTTTTTTTTTTTTTATCCCATCACGGTTACTCATTGCAGCATCATTATGGTAGATACAGATGTAAATAGTGTTTTCCCACAAACAATCTTTTCTGGATCAAGTGACTTACCACTTAATGACTGTATTTTGTATTTTTGTGCCAGATTGGGGCCTAAAAATGGGCATGAGAAAGGTAGGGTGAGGAAGAGAGGCACCGCAGGATACAAGGAGACTTAACCAACAGCATTCTCATGAGTTCAGCCTCCTTCAGCACAATCGAAGGGGAAAAATGTGCAAACATAAACATGCCCTTAAAGGAAAGATGATTAGGGGTGTACAGAAGAGAAGTTCTCCTGACCCAAGGCTGGTCCAGGTCCAACTCTTTCTCTCCACTGGGAAACAAAGTCCTCTTTTCATTTCTCACATGGCCCGGCCACCCGTGCTACTAACACAGGAGAGAGAGATGCTGAGAAAACTATGCAAGGACACTAGCAGGGGATCAGTATGGGAAAGATAATCCTGAGTAGTCCCCTAGTGGCAGTGAACTAAACTGATTTCATGTTTTTACAGGTTTTGCATGAATGTGTTCACAAATTGAAAAAAGTTTTATAGAAAATCTATTCAGTCAAGTCAACTGTGAGTTTACATAACGGGAACAATCTCATAATCAGGGGCAAACAATTTGAGCAAGTGTGGGTTACAAGTTTAAGTCCTCTTGTTGGTTAAAACCCCCGCGGCTTCTATCAGAGTATTTTTTCCTGTTGGTGTGTCTGAGCAGACGGAGCCTGACTCAGCCACAATTCTGTGAATCAACCCAAGGCCACGAGTCCTCAGCGCTAAACACAGCAAGAGTCAAAGTTCATGAGAAAATTTGTGTTCAATCTGCGTGCAAGTGGTCATACACGCACACACACAGACACACACACTAGCTTCCACGCCGTTGTAATGCATATGGTGCATATTTTTTACTTTTTTTAAATAAACACCACAACTTGAAAAATGTAAACATCCGAGTCTGAGGAGAAGTTCAGTTATCTTGGCATTAACAAGACCCTAAAAGCAAAATTGTGTCCATTACTTATGAACCTGTCATGTAATCTGTTACACAATCTATAGACTGATGGATGTCATTATTTTCTTGTCTGAAGGATTATTTTTTGAAAAATGTACATATAACCAAAATGTATTTAGGCAGCTGGTTCTTTTCCACCATGGTGCACCACCATGTTTCTATAGTAGCTCAAAGTGAACAGACCAAACTGGCTCTAGAGAAAGATTTGCACGTTTGTTATTCTGATACATAGTAGATAATGATTAGTTACTCAAGGAACAGACTGGGAGATATAATATTGATTAAATATTAGGTAATGATAAGTACTTAAGTGTCTGTGAATTAAAAATTAATTACACTTTATGTGGTCCCTTTTTAACTCATGATTACTTGACCATTAATAAACCTTTATATTAATCATGAAGGGCCACGGCGGTGGCTGCGGCTGCGGTGGTGGCTGCGGCGACGCAGCTTTCCTCCAAAATCACCGCAAGCAAGAGCGCCATTGTGCATCTAGTTTGTGTAATTATCATGTACACCATATACGAAAAGTACAAAGATGTAGCTTCGTCTTGTTCTTCGTATGCCATCTTTCTCGAATGCCGAGGCAGAGTTTGTTCTTGTTGGTGAGTACAGAGGTCAGCTTGAGGTGGCTCTATTACTACTAGTTGAAATGGGTACAGCGCCACCTATTGCAGTTGTCCGATTGAGTAGCAAAGTCGAACTATGGCTGTAATCTGACTAAGCTGTGCATGTAAACGCACTGACAGTCGGCTTTTCTTGACTGTGGCTAGCTACAGTTAGCTTATTAGCTTGTGGCTCAGTTAGCTGAGGAGCCAGAGGCCCGAGAGCTTGGCTGGACCTGAGACTCAGATCACAGGGGGAGGGGCAGAGGGAAGGAACTCAGCTGGACACCGAACTGGAACTAACGCAGCCTTCAAAACCAACTGAGGTCAGTTTGACAAAAGGGGATACAGTATGAAGGTAATTTACAGCGACACTGACAAGACCATTACGTCAGAGGCAAAAGCACACACTAGTTGGGGACATTAGATGCGTGGAATGGCAGAGGACCGAGAGATCAGTCAAACACCAGCAGCAGGTGAATGGTGATTGTGGAAAGACAAACCAATATGGTTTTGGGGAGGTTTATTTTGTTAAAGTCCAGTTTTAATGTAATGTGTGTCATGACGAGTTAATGAGGCAATTAAGCTCGCCTAAAAAGCTTTTGACACCAAGCATGGATTTTCTCCTCCGAAAAATTTGCACAGAGATTTCTTAAAGCAGATTTTATGTGTTTCTTATTAACTTTTCAGGGCTAGCTGGCTATCATGCTAACTACATGTCTCTGCAACACAGACATCTTTGACATAATGTCAGTGCTGTTGTTCATTCACATTCTGTTGAGAATGTTAGTTCATTTATTCTGCGTAGTTATTTACTCACTCTTCATCAGTATGTATTGTGAAGTGTCCGAATCAGCACTAAACATCGTGTCATGCCATGAGAAGCAGGATATGGTTTCCTCATCAGGGTGTTGAAGCATGAATCATAATTCATGCATAATTCTGCCAAAGGTATACTGTGTACATTTCTTCTGACTTATGCAATCCAGTTCTGTTCTCAGTCTCATGCAGGTGAAGATTTATTCACACACTGTCTAAAACAGGAGCAGAAAACAACAGTATAATCGATCGATGCATAACTGAGGATGTTAGCTTCTCTTCTACCAGGCAGTTCTCAATCATTCCGTTCAGACTAGCGGAAGTAACACCCATCGAATGGCCTCTGATTGAGTCATTGCTAGAGACAGAGGGTGGGCTGATTTATTGAAACTCCTTTCAAGTCAGACATGGATAGAATGCTACTGCAAATACCGACCTGCGACATAAATCAACAGGGTAAACTAACACGTCCAGCATTACGGTGGGAGGCTGTAAAAGAGCTATAGGACACAATTTACTGCCTCTTGCCAAAGGTTAAGTCCAGGCTCGTTCAAAAAGGTATTTTGAACATAAAGTGATGTTTTTGTGTGGTTTTGTGTCGGAGTAAATATGAGGATATGAATAGCACGGTGATTTAAATTGCCTCTCAAACATTGCCACTGTTGAATGTTATGTCAGTTCTCACATCACAGCTGGTGTTCCTGCTGCACTCTTTTTACCTACTCGAGGTATTTCTGGAATTTTCACAAACATATTTCTTCTTCCTCGAGCCGTCTCCTCTACAGGGTACATCATCCATCTTCGGCCAATGATCCCTGTTTATTTGCTTCATATGGGGAGCCTTAACAAAGACAGGAAGGAAACACACTGTCTGCATGGCGACACAATGGGGAGCTGGAGAGAGGGCATGGAGTCAGGGGAAAGAAATCTCACCTGAGAGGGCAAAGGTCACATACCAGAGATCAAAGGGAAAAGATGTTTTTCTATATTTTTGTTTAAAGTACATTTCAGCTTAATTTATTATAAGTTTCCAATAACATTTTACTCATTTTACTTTAACTTTTACACACTGTACTGAGTCTTTTAGGGCAAGAAAAACAAGTGTCCAGATGATCAGAGACAATTTCAACAATCACCAGTTAATGCAGTTATCTCCGCCACATATTTGCAAATGAAAACAGAAATTAACCTATCCAAAATGTCCATTAAAAAGATTCACTGCATCATAAACCGGTGCAACAACAGTGCAGTGCTGTGCTTCAAGCAGCGAGGCAGGATCTAAAGAATATTTACCGTGAACATTTGGGCTGGGTAATTGTTTCATTTATCTTTTTGAGTTTTAAAGTTCACTCTTGACCTTTGAATCAGCAGCTGACAAAACAATCTCCAGATGTTCCGGAAGCGTACATTTTCAAATGTCTATGTTGGGTAACATGGTCATGAAAAAGACAAAAAGTACTTAAAGTGCCAAGTATAAAATGTATATGAACATTTATGTTTCATGATAACAGGGGAAACTTCATCTGGTGATGAAGATCATGTGATCTGATGCCACTAAAAGTTGGGATTATCATTAGTTCTTGGGCATGTAAAAACTCCTTAAAGTTAAAACGATCCAAATTCACAACAACAGAAGCTCGTCTCTCCTCCAGAAAACACTGCTCCTGAATGTCTCGTCAGCAGTTTCGCCTCTGTGTGACTTTGTGACATCACAATCACCATGTCATACAGTGAGATCATTTTTGCCTAGACTGCCTAGTTTGGCAGTTTTGTTTTTTTCTATTTTAGCAATGAAGCATGTAAACCTATTTCATAAGAAACCCAAAATATAATTTTGAATACGGAAAAAAAAGACACATATGCTCCCTTTAAATTATTCAAACAAGACTTGTTTTTTTTTAAGTATGCCATGTGGTGTAAACAAACACATCTTTTGTTTACATTCAGTGTTACTCACCAAGCCTCAGTGCGGGCATCCTTGAGTCTTACCAAATGTGGTGAAAACGTTTCCTGCATTTTCTAAAACCATTTCATTTCAGTGTGAGTTTTGCACACACAGTCAAACAGTGAGTGTGCATGTGATGTGCTCTAAATTCTCTATAACCTTGAAGTACCCAAGTAAAGCTGTTTCAGGATCAGGGATAAAAGTAAATAGACTACCACTGAAATATGAGACACAAAAAATTCTGAAAGTTTTGGACATGTCCATAAATGGTGAGCAATACGGCCCTCTGCACACTTCCACTTACCGCGTAAAGGCGAGAGATCAGGCATGTGCAGTTTAGCCTCGGGGTAGTGTAGACTGTGAATTACTTTGAATGAGTTGGAGCTCTGTGTTGATGGAGCTGGACTGCCTCCAATATATCAGCCACAATTTCAATGTGCAACTCTTCATCACGTGTTTGTTTCATTTTAGAAGTGGGGCTGTCTCTGCTCGAGAGGATGTCAACAAACTTTGGCAATCAGTTTTCTTGCCTCTTGGGAGCCGAACAGAGCGCACGCTGTGAACAGAGTTTTGACCATCAACTCTGATTCGAAAATAGTTAGGACGCTGTGTCAAACATCGATACCCACTCCTTGGCGCATCGTTACCGATCCTTGCGTACCGGCACTTCTCACAAGCAGCTGGTGCTCTTGTTTGCCGTCTTCACATCACGTCAGGAACACACTTGAGGCGGAGGAGCAGCAAAGCGCGGAAAAGCGCAGGCCGGTCCTTTTTAGTGCCCACATTGACAGGGTGGGCTGGTCAGGCGACATGCCCTGCGATGCACAGGTCAGAGGCAAGAAAACACACTGGTAATAAATTAGAAATAGTGTCGCTGCTGTTCGTGATTGTGTTTTCACGTACTTACACACTGACACTTGCTGCAGGCAGGAGAGATCTACGGCCCCGTCTACTTTCTTGTTGCTGAAGAAACAACATCGTGCTTATCTAGGAGCACCGTAAAGGATATTCGTTATAAATTCACGAGGGTAGTATAAAGATAAGCTCCAGGCCTGTGTGTGATTAGAGAAGGTACACAGCACATTCCACTTTTACATTTCATTCTTTGGCGTACTCCGAGCGTATGAGCAATTCTAACAAAGCTGGCAACAAACCACACTGATAATCTATAAGAAATAGTGCCAGGAGGGTATGCATCAAAGGTACAGAGTTCGTGTCCTCATCACAGTGGCCCAGGGTTCAAACTTGACCTCTCATCACCTCACCCCTTTGCTGCGTGTTGTCCGCCCTCCCATAATACAAAGCCATAAAACAGGTATATTTAAAAAAGAAGAAAGAAATGTTGTCAGTATTGTTTATGACGGTGTGTTTAAGTATTAAATCAGAGGAGATGAGCGGCAGGCAGTGGAGAACCTCCCCGCAGATCATCACACAAGTCTATTTTCCTTTGACTTTTAACTTCATTTGTGCAGAAGAGGCAACGTCCTGTTTAGCCAGGAACACATAAAAGGCTCCATGTTATAAATTAATGTAGTGGAGAAATACGCTTCAGAACAGCCAGAACCCCCCACAGATACGAGCATGAGTAATGGTACCTGCGTTTATTGTTTCCACTTCAAGCGCTGCTCGTACGCTTGAGTGAAGCAGACACACTGATTAAAAATTTGCTTCACACTGCAGTCATCGCAAACTGTCCGACTGCTGGTGTTTTCTCCGCTAGACTGTAATTGCAAAGTTTGGGACTAAAATATAATACAGATACATTTGGTTTGACTGTCATATTTAGGCCTTTTGAATTGACTGTTTTAGGTTGTGTTTTTTAAAGTAAAAATAACATGAAACAGCTATTTTGAATGTGCAGACTCATCCGTGTCTCTACACAAACTTCAAAATACGTCTCAAATATGTTTAATGATACAAAGTGATTTAAAACGTGTCTTTCAGCCAAGAGTGAAGGCTACTTTGATAAGACTTTCTAACAAGCCATCTGTGCAACGGTGGGTTTCTCTGTCCTCCCCCCCTCTCGCATTCTGCTTCATGGGTTCCCGGTGAAGTCTGTCAGCGCGGGACCAGACATGAATGAAATTACTCCCAGGTTACACAATCGGCTTGCATTGTGCTGCACACTGTAGACAGGGCAGAAACACGGAGGCACTTCTTTAGAATCACACTGCAATCTCCTTGGAGACGCTGTCGCCGCAACTGTGCAGCTCGCCTGGCTCCGGCTCCGGAGGGCTGGCCTCAGTTTCTCACAGACGCCTGTGGCATTTCAATTAGGCAAGGAAAAATACTTCCACTTAACTGGCAACTATTTGAAAGAACACAACAACTGGGTTTCCTGTTTGAGTTTCCTGTTCGGGACAGGAAACTGAGATGTTTTCTGAACTGACCTGAGTGGATATGTTTTTTTCACAACACATGATGGTGAGGATTTCACTCCACACAGAGAGATTTAATTCCCCTGTATCCCCTTCATGTGCAGCTTTCAGGTTTTACGCCACGTTTTCTGCATATGGCTTCAGACATTATCTGGTCATTAGAGGAAAAAGAGATTTGGACGCATTGCTGGCTGTTCCTTTAACAACAATTTAATTTCTCTTCCAAGCACAAAGTCCCAGGAGACGTTCACATCTTGTGCTCATGATTTCTTACATCTGTCAAAACTGCACTTTGCTATGTTTTTTTTTTTCACCTCTCATAATAAACGCTGCTGCCAATGAGAGCAGAGAGGGACCGACAGTGAATGAGGGATGATATTGTACTAGCTCTCTATTGAATCGCTGTTTACTCTGGCTGAGGTCTGTGGATTTCAAAAGAGCAGTGTTTGTACTGAGAGGCTGCAGCGAGCCTCGTCTTCATGCATAAGGGACTATAAACAGGTCTGATGGTTACATGGTGTGTTTCTGTTCGGGGCATTTTGGATTACAGTGTTAAACAAGGAGCGCACGAAACGTTCTCATGAATAAAAGATTGCGCAAAAATATTCCTTCGCTTCCACTTCGGCTGCTGAGTTATTGACAGATGTGGTACCAGAAGGCTTGATAAAATGAGAAAAAGACGCATCCTTTTTCTTCAGTCCTCCTCATTTGGGGTGAAAAATGTTGCAACAATAGGCCTTATTTATGTGAAACATTGGCACGCGGTGCAGGGGAATGGGGTGTTTGAATGCAGCATCATAAATACCATAAATGAAACACAAACGTCAGATTTTGTTGAGAGTTGCTGGAAAACAAATCATGCCAAACTCTGATGAAAGGCCCATTGATTTGCAAATTATTTGAAATGCCTGTTGATGTTTATGATTATCCGTAATTATTTGTAATGGGTTTGAAATAACCATATCATACAAAATGCTTAATTAATGTTTAATTAATGTTTGATTAATGTTTAATTGATGCACTGTGCTCATGTTTAAATTATGTCATAAGTGACTCATTAAGGGTTGAATTTGATTGATTTTAGTCCATTAATAAGTCGTAATGCGACAGAAACACGTAAAAACCTCTTCGTCTGCCACCACTTGCAGTAAGTATTGCCTCCAATTTGCCCTTCATTCATTTGGTGGCACCCCATGTCCACAGCACTGGGCTGTGGAGACCCTAATGTGAAGCAAATGGAAACCTTTAAATAAACAATACAATCATAATTTTATCTCATCAAGAGATTAACAAAGCTGGAGGCCACATTACCCAGGAGGGGACTGATGGGAACGTCCCTGACATTGATGCCCCATGTTTTTTTTATATATATATTCAGAAAGGGTTTGTTTTTCATTAATCACAGAGTTCTTTGCAGCTTTAATGAGGATTGCTTTCTTTTTTTTGTTTCTAAAAAGACACTGACTTTACTCAGTGGCAGTCCAATTTATCCGTCTGCCTTTCGTCGCCACCCTCATGGCCACCGTCAAAACAAATCTTTGCTGGTACAAAATGACATTTTCTCTATAGTGGGTTTTGAAAGGCCTTATGGGAAATGTGGAAACAGTAATCCATGTTGCAGATAATGAAAAGAAAACAATGTGTTTAAAGTGCAAAACAATCCCAGAACCATTATCGGCAACAGTTTAATGATGTCCCAAATCTTTAAGTGGCTGGAAGAGAATTAATTACTTGTCAGTGGTACGCTGGGCACAATAATTATACACAATGGGTAAGAGCGATGCTATCACAGTAAAAATGACGGCCTGGTGCCAAAGTGATATGACGATGTGCTCCACATTGTGAAAATAACTGTCAGAAATGACGGAGGATGCCATCAAGGACACATTAAAAGCTGTGGCTTCAATGTTTGTCTGATTCCAGCTGTCCCATGTGAACTTTAAATAAAACAAGAAGCATTTAACTAAATTGAGGAGCTTGAGGAGCTGTTCTTATAATAATAATAATAATAATAATAATAAAGTAATGTCTACATGCACAATAAAGATGGATAAAAACGAGAGCTTCCCAATGGGAGCAAGTAATATTTAATGTGCTGTGTTGATTCCATGTCTCTCATAACTGAAGTGCCAACTCACCACATGAAAAGTGAGTCAGACTTAGTAGCAAGTCAATGGACCTAATTATAACCATTTACTTTCATTGTTTAATCCATGCCGCATCCAAACAAATTTAATTAATGAAAATATCTCAGAGCAACAAGACCGAGCGCTGTGTTGGCTCGCCACAGAGGGAAGAGCTCAGTGGGACAAATTAGAAGAAAACACATAATCGTCAGAAAGACAAACATTAGTGGGCAATGAGCTGCTGCAAAGTTTCATTAGATGTATAACTTTCAAACTCATTTTCTGACAGAGGCTGTGGAGTGTGAGAAAGATTGACAAAGAAACCACTTTGTGTACAAGATTCCTCTGTTGCCATCCATCCGTCTGACAGTCCTCACACTGCATCCCAAAGCCATTAACACCCCAGGGCTATTACTTTCGTTAGTTAATGCGCACACACGCGCGCGCATACACACACACAAAGGACGGTGAAATGTGCCAGCATGCCATTTGGAAGCAGAGCTGCTATCTTCTCTCTGTTTTAATTACTGTCATTACAGGAAATAGTGCAGACGAGAGTTTGTGTTGTTTTCTCCCACTTTCACCCAGACTCACACGATGTTCAGGGGAGCTGTTCCCAGGCCCGGGCGCCTCGTTAAATCATCTGTCATGTTCAGCTCTGTTGTGCATTGCCTTGACAGCAAGAGCCGCAGATTGTAGCATTACCTTATCACAGTCAGACTATATCTGCTTTAAAAATGAAGGCCTGTCAGCAAGAAAAATATGTCAAACATTGTTGCATTTTGTCATTTCCCAGTGAACTTTCAAAAAAACTGGTGCTGCCTTCACTGCACACGCCTGCTCGTCTCAAGTTGCAACCCGGCAGGTTAACTTCACGTGCATTTGTTTTTACAACAACAGTAACAGACTGCCAGTGAGATGTGCTTTTGGACTTTTTTTTTCGTACTTTTATTTGACAGTTGATAGTACACGGGTGGGCAGGAAACTGGAAGAATGAATGTGACGTGTGACAATGAAGCCATGGGACGTTATAATGCGACGCGATAATTACATGGTAGACAAAACACATGCGCGTACCTAAACAAATGAATGCTTTTATTGTCAGTCTCTCCAAAAAAAAACTTGACACAAGCTGTGCGTTGATATTTTTGAACAAAATGCACGCCTCTCCTATAATATTGTGTAACACTATTATACAGTCATGTCTGCTAGGAAGCAGTTGAATGCCAATGTTGGCACTAACGAGCTAACAGGTTACAAAATATGTTGTTTTACCTTGAAATACAGCGCGACATCTCTCAGGATTTTCACTGTCCATTGTATTTTCAGTTGCTGGTCGGTCAGTTGTTATGTAACGATCATGACCAGGTAACCTGGAACACAGCATTACGACATTACATCCTCCTGAATCCAGCACGAGCGTGACATCAGAGGATAGTGGCCACGCAAATTTGGTCTGTGACAGTGATTCTCAGAGGTCCTGACCACCTAGGTTGAGAAACAGTGGTGTATCATACAGAATGTAGGTGGATCATACATTCTCAAACACAAAAGATCTGCCATGTTCCTGAGTTACACAGCAGTGTGGAGTGCAGGTCATAAATCCCACTCTGCATGTGGCCGCGTGTGTGTTTTGCAAAGGAACCGACCACCAGCTTTATATATTGAGTTCATTTTATGAGTCCCACAGCACATGAACAACTTGAGACTGTGTCAGAGTTGTAGCTACCATCAAGGACAGCCAGGTCAAGGGCTCAGTGTTATTCCTGGCAATTTGGGATTTTAATGACACGTGAAGGAGTTTATGTTCCGCAATTACAGACAATTTACACATGGCAGTTCCTTAAAGTGAAACTCTCGCCAAAAAAGCAACCGAGGCTTATTTGTGATTGAGTATGAGTCAAACCTTCATGTAAAAGCATAATTATTTATGCAGGGAGTTTCACTTTAAGGCTTATTCTGGCATAAGTCCTCCCTTTAGGTGTGAGTGTTTCGAGGGGGGAAATGGTTCAGATGAAAGTATTAGTCTGGAAGTATAAAAACTGCTAGTGTTTACCCACTAGAATTATCCTCATGCTGATGACTGATGTTACCCAGGCGCAAATGTTTAAGAGGAGGTCATGTTTTAAAGTTTAGTTTGTGTAAAAAAAGTCACCTTGACTGACTCACCTTTCCTTTAAGTGGTGACGGGCAAGCTAAGGAAACGCACCATTACCTTGAGCTCCTTGAGTGAGTCTCACACCTCAACAAAATATAGGTGTTTTCAGACATTTCAATGCAGAATACCTAGAATCAACTGTTCGACTACTCTCTCAGATTAGTTGACAACTAGTAAAATGCCGAGGTTGTGAATGTCCTAATGTTAATCCACACTTAACTGAGGAACGGGGTCTGAATTTAGTTCTCTCCTTAATCGTATTTCCTGAAAAAGTCCCTTCTACTTTTCAGTGTCCCAGGAGGAACAACAGGGGCGGAGTTTGCAGTGCTGAAAGTTGGTCAAATACAAACTTTTTGGCTTCTGCACAGCTTCATTCACACTGATCAAGTAGTGGGTGTCCAGGGGAGGACGTATAAAAGCAGCCGCTGATGGGAGAAACATCTAAGTTTGTTCTGTGCAGAGAGTCAATACAGCAACAGTTGTGATGAGCAAAGGGAATTTGCGGCTGCTCTCAGCTCTCATAGGCAGAAAGAGAAAGAATCCTGCTTGAAACATTTGTTAGCAGTATGTCTTTATACACACAGACCCCCTGATGTTTTTATTATTCTCCCGATGACTAATACTAATTGTTTTTTTGCACATGAAATAACTTTTAAAGGAGGTCAGAGAATGGAGCTGACAGAAAACCATTCGTCCATTCACATGTAATCCTGTGCAGCTTTGTATCATTAGCTTGTATATTAGTATTACTGTCACTGCTGGGTTTGTGTAGGGCCAATCATGGAAACATGAAACATTAACTGTCAAACAGCAGCACGTCATTTTATTTAGAATTGGCTTGCGTGTGGAATTTCCCTTTAATTGCTTGTCAACATTGTAGTATCTTTTTTTGTGAGCAGTTTATATGGCACATGATAGATGATCTCAGTCGATGACATGTTTCACTGCCTGCACGCCAAGTTAAACTTAGCCTCCGGTGGGCTTGGATGACCCACGGCTCTTAGCAATCCAAGAAAACTATAAAGTTTGCATCTTTCTATCTTAAGAGCGCCCTTCAGTCCGCTGAGTTACTGCGTTGATGTGAAATCTTTTTACCCATTATTTATTGGGTGCTTGTGAAAGCCTGTTTTGCAAGAAAGAATACTTAGGAAAGAACATTTTAATTCATTTTGTGTGTACAACAAGTTCCTTTTATTAGAGTTATTTGAATTTATGTGGCACACACAATATTCTAAAAATGCTGAATGATGTATCAAGTCAATTAAAGATGCTGTTTATCTGTTTATCTAAAACAGTCATGAATTTCAAAATAAAGAACACAGAATACGGCAACTAAATCAACAGAATGAATCTAAATAAATGTATGTTTCTGCCAAACCACAGATAAGTTAAAAAAGAAAAAAATGTTTATGTCGCAACTTTACGTTTGTTTATTCTGAATTTTTAACGTGCTTTGCTTATGCTCTGGTTAGGTTTGTGCATAAAAAACAACAATAAGGGTGAGGAAAATGTCATGGTTTGGCTTAAAATACCTCTTCTGGTCACCAAGACCACGGATAGAGATGATCGGACATCCTGCAGAAAAAAACATAATCTTTTGGTTGCCACAAAAACAGATGAACATGTCCCACGTTGTGAATCAACCTGTGCAGCCACCAGAATTTTGCCATTTTGCATTTCTCCAACCACAATGTGTTCAAACTTGTTCTTGTCAAGTATAACATACACATTTCATTTTAATTTCATGTCATCTCATGTTCATAGTACATTTAAATGAGGTGATTTTCATGTTGGGAGGCAGAGGGGACGGGTGAAGTGTGACAGCTGGGTGAGGCGACTGGCAAGGGAGAGACCATTTCATGAGACAAGAGCAGAAAAGACGAGATGAGCCCACAGCCTCAAACACTGTGACGAGGACGAGAGACCAGACGAGGTTGCCTTATATGCAGACAAAAGATTTGTTTGCAAAATTGGTGATCAGTTGTATAATAATGCATGGATGTGTGTGAATGTCAGTGGTGGTGGTGGAACAGGAACTATCACCACAGGTGACAGAACCAGGTAAGACAGCTGACCCTACTCAAGTGGGGTCAGGGGCCTAAACCCAACCAGACTATTAGCACGGGGCAAGTAAACATTATGTTGCAACACAAAGTTTCAAGGTATCCGTGATGTGCAGAAACATACATTAACAACACTCATTCCTGGCGATTCTGATCTTGACATTGACATAGCGGTTTGATAAAACTATCCCAATTCAAAGTTCAATAATTCTTCATGGGCAGATGATGTTTGCCAGGGATGTGGGGAGGAGTCTTAAAGAAAGTGAAGGACCGAATCTTTACAGCCGCAGGCGTGTGCTATACGAGTATCTCGTATGCATGACTCAGTGAGCATAGATAGCATTTTTTACATTTTAATAATCCTGTAAAAACATCTATAAAAATGATGAACTGTATCTACCATGCCAGAGTTGTCTGCTTATTTAAATGATTGCTATGGATTATGGGCAGCCATAAAAGATAGTGGAGACAAATTGATGAAGACAGCTGTGGAAAAAATTCACCTCACTGAATGCCAAAAATCTAGACTAGAGGCACGTTCTTGTATATTTGGGGAGTCAAACTCCAAATATAAACCTCTCATGGGGGGAGAATGTGTACACCCTGTATGCACATACAGTGATCATCTCCCCCATTTGTACATGACAACCACAACAAAGAAACGTGCAGGATGAGGAAACTTGACTGGATTGCCGTGGTTTGTTTCGGGGATTACAAGATGATGACAAACACAAAACGAGGAATAAATAGATCACATTCTGTTTGTCTGTGAGGAATTCACGCTGCTGAGGCGCTGACTTCTTGATCAGAGATGTTATGACAATAAAATCTTCTAAAAAGGTTAACCGCAACAGTCTCATACAACTCGAGCACAACTAAAAACTTTTTTGCTGTGCATCTGTCCAGAATAACTCAAATCATGTATATAGACAAAAAGAGGAGCTTATGAATGTGTCATGAAAAAAATCAAGTACCAGCAGGGACATCACGTCTTTTCCTCAATCTCTTTGGTTTTCAGGGACATTATTTTACACCAACTACACCCAAATATTGCATGACTAAAAGGTCTAATTCTGCCAAGTTCTTGGAAAAGAAACAAACTCAGACATCTAAATCATCTTTGATATATGATCACTAACGTGCTAACATCCCACAATGTTTCTGCTATGTAGATTCCTGTATTTGTCGTTGGCCAGTTTTCACAGGGTTTAAGATCTCCTTCCAAAACAAGTGCAACTCCCTTTCCGCCAGTACAAACTGAAACAGAAGCACTGCATTAGCCAAGTACATTTTACACCCACCATTGTTTCTCCGTAATTCAATGTAATTATTAGTAGTAGCCGGTGCTTCTCTGACATCTATAAAACAGATTGAAGCCTGGGGCCTCGGCCAGGATATCTGTCTGCTGACTTAACAGTGTCCAAAGGAAATTCAGCTCTAACTGGTTGAAATGACAACAGTACTGTCTCTGCGCCTACCACCAAGCCTAGGGAGACAGTTCTTTAAAATGACTAAACTAACACACGTCTAACGTTAAAGCCGTGTCCCTGCTCTCAACCGGTTACCCCGCTGAAGTGGCCTCTTGCTTGACAGTCGTTTTGCCACCGCCATTCCCTCCTCCTCCTGATATGAAAGTCATATATACATGTCACCCAAAATGTTGACATGATTTGTAAGACTTTAAAATTTAACATATGGTTTGCAGAAAATTACAATACCAACTGCCAAACCTAACTATCAGCATGGCCAGATAACACTAAAGGTTAAATATTCAGTGAGTCAGAGCCGAGGCAGCAGGTGATTAATGACTCTCTCAAAGGAAGGCATGTAAATGGAGTTATGCTGTGTTCGGTTTGAGTGGCTGCATCATGTTTTAAACAGATATGTTGAGATAGATGGCAGCGTCAACAGTGGAGCCACACGCAACACCGACTGTACGGCCACATTCATCATTATAAGGAGAGTTTTGTTCAATTTGATCATGAAATTCACTTAGAAAAGGACAGAGACACAGTGGTCCGGTGTTATACTTCAAATCAGTAAGATTATCGCACGGAGGAATTGTTCTCAAAGATCCTTTTTCTGCAGGGTTTTCAAACTCAGCCTCATCGCGACGTCATCACGTATATTTGGTTATATTTTTCTCATCCCAGTTAGATGGAAGGCCCATCTGCACAAGATTCATGCGGCAGTGATGAGAAACACTTCCTCCAAGACTCTCAAGAAGTCAGAGTTCGAATTCAAGTGGTATAACACAAAGCTGTCAAAACATGCGTTACAGTTTGCGAGTCTGAGCTTTATGGGAGAGTGGGGTCTAATTTGAATTCCAACTTAGCTTTATGGACGGCCTTTTTGTGTCCTCCGGGCAATAAACTCTGAGAAAAAAATATTTATTTAGAACATATAAATGATTTAAAGGGTTTGTTTATGTGTTTACATCATAATGCCACTAACAATAAAACTCATCCAGAAAAAACAGATCTTTCTTGATAATCAAAACAATTGTCATTAAACCATGTTTTTGAACTCCCTGTGGTCTTTCTTCTGAACGGACAATGTATCTGAGTCTCCGCTGAACACCACAAAGCTCTCAGCTCTCTTCACCATCAGTGAGGAGAACAGTGTCACAGGTGCTCTATGCATAAAGTGGAATAACTGAGTGATAAATGATATACCATGTGTTATAATCTTCCAAAACAATTCAGTTTTCCTGCAACACGTAACTAAAGGGTCAGTGCTGTGTTCTCTCTCTATTGGCAGGTTGTTTACACAGGCCTGCATGTTAGTGTGGTTTTATGGCCCACATTAATCACAGCCAGGGCCCTCTGTGACCTTACATTGTTGGACTAAATGAGGAGACTACAGGCAAGAAGACATAAAGGCCTCCTGCTGTACTTTGTCCTCATTTCACACAGCTAATGCCGATGCTCAAAGGGTAATTCCAGTCGGGAGTCAGCGATGGTCAACTCTGAATGCCCCAGTTCACCTTGGACCACAAAACAAAGGCAGAGATTACAATGTCTATTGTTCTGCCACCTCTGTTGTGACTAACAGTTTAATGAAGTTATAAGCTGTTAATGAGGACATCTTTTCTTTTCTCTGTAACTAATCAAAATATCCTCCAATAAAAAAATCAACCACCATTCTAGAAAAGGATTGTAGACGTTTACCCTATACGTTGACCACTCACAGATGCAGCCAGATTGTGGTAGACATATTTAGCTAGCTGATTAAAGTTAGCTCCATGCGGTGGTGGAAAATGTTTCCGGCAGACTCATTTTAAAAAACAAGAATCTTGTAAAAGGGGCAGGCAAAGAGTCGTCATCCTCACCAGTTGATGACCCATTAAAAGGACATGAGATTAAATGTCAAATCAGACTGTTAATTCGCTCCATGACAACCTTTGTCTGGCTACTTATAGACAGTGTAAACAGTAAGTATTTGCTATTGACTATACAACAGAAATGGCTTTCTATATAAGGTCCAACCAATATGTTCAGCAAATGAAAACACCATCTTGGGTTAATGTTCACTGGGATTGAGGGTAACCATCCATAAACACAATTAAAAGCAGGAGAGTGGCAAACATGAGCCTAAACTGTGATAGCATACTGGACTATCCTACACACTGTGGTAAACATATGCTAATATCTTATTAATGTAACATAGTTAATGATGTACTCCTTGGCCTTGGAAGTAACAAGCTAACACAATGAGTGGCTGTATTCAAAGCTAAACATTTAGCAAACAATAAAAACATTCCCAATTAAAACAGTTCTCTTTAGAAATTCAGTGAAGAATCACAATTTGATTTGCTAAATCTCAACAAAAGCACAAAATGGCAAACAGAAATCAGAACATAACCATCATCACATGTTGAGTCAGTGTGCTAATCGTTACCTCAAAGCCATGCTAGCTATCAGTTAACTAATTCTTCCATATGTAAACGCAGAAGGACAGCAATTATAACCCTGCGCCGTATATTTATGCATGCGCCTAACATGCAAAAATTGAATAACATAACACTAACAGACAAAAAGTGTCAAATGTAAAAACAGTGAAGATGCAGCAGCAGCGCTGTACTGTCCACTGTGCCTCATTAACTCTGCTGCAACTACTGCTGCATGAAAATAATCAGGAGAGCACAGAAAACTCTCCTGAACAGCAATATATGCTCTCAGAAGTACATTACTTACGTTACTTGCGTACATACCTATGTTAAGTTTGTACTTGAGTAACATTATCTCAGTAACTTAAAGTAAATTACCGGTCACTTTTGGTTTCAGACGGGTTATGAACAGATCTTTCCTCTGCAGAAATGCACTGTTGTTCGACCCATCCATCCACCCCAGCCTCCTCCTGTCCTCCTCTTTTGCTACTCTAATTATTCTACTACCGCTACTAGTAGTCACTGCCTAATAATAGATAAAAATATGGGTCTTTGTAAGATGGTTGCACTTTCCATCTACTGTATATGTCGATGACATTGTTGTTGATGAATTTGAGGCAGCATGTCCTCTCAGTGTTGTTGTAAGGCAGCAGTCAGTTGCGTATTAGCCCACCACTGTAGCCGCCGCTGTTTCCCTCCTTTGCACAGACGTGAATATCCGACTGTCTCACCCTGCAGAGGATACTCTCCCGTTACCACCTAAATACATCCCTGTGTCAGGTTTAAAAGCGTCCTCGTCTCCCCACTGCATGCCCTTAACTTAGCTTTGTTCTGCCTCATATGCATAAAACAACCTTTGCCAACTAGCCGAGGAAGTTAAGATAAGAAAACCGTAAAAACAGCATCACAGAGAGAAACAGCAGCCCACGGGAAAAGAAACACAGCTGCCACAAATTTAACCGAGTGTCTTGTGTTCGCCTGATTGAGCTGTTTTAATAAGAAAATACTAAACGGGTAATGTTATTGCACTGAGCAGCAATATACTTCTTTTCATTTTACTCTCCCCACATATCACAAACAACAACAACTGTTGCCCTACAGCAACTCTAAAGAAACACGGCGCTAAATTGTGCTCTCTGGTGGGAAGCCTTTTGAATCACGATGTTACAATGGGCAGGGATTAGTCGTCAATTAGTTAATTGCCGATAAACAATGGCATCTTTCATCTGCCCAACCCTAATTACAGCAGGAATCAAATGCTTAACACCTGCCATGCCAATTTATGGTTGCTAAGCTATGATTAGACAAAAACTGCTTATGGTTGGGATTTAACAAATGGTCGATTTTGTGAAAAGTAGGCAAAGACATTTCTCACCTAAAGTTATTCCATTTAATAGCAGATATTCCACTCTGATATATAAAGCATGAGAAGATTAGTATTAAAGGAAAGCCATTAACGACATCTCATAAGTGGTGCCTTATAATTAAGTGTTACTATCCCTTTGGGGCAGCACGTGGGGGGTGAGGGTATCTTTGTGGAGAAGAGCCATGGCCTTTTTGGCAAGCCCAGTGAGTTTTCACATGGGAAGCTGGTCACAGCAGCCTGTTGTTGGGACTCATGAGGAAGACCCGGAGAGACAGGAAGCCACAAATGAGGACAGAAGCCGCTTATATGGCCTTGTGCATACCAGACTGTCCATGTACATGCTTGGATTACCCTGAGGGCGAGTGGTCAGATGCCCCAGGGCCATGAATCACCGTCGCACATGTAAACAGGCTGTCGAATGATAAAACGCCTGTGCCTCTGTGTATACACGCTCTCTCTGCAGGTGAAATCCAACTTTAAGGGCCTCAGAGGTTGTTTTTTTTCTTTTACGCAGGGGTCCTTTGCAGATCAAACCGCATGTGATCCTGAGTGATTTAGCTTTAAAAAAATAAATGTTTGTGGGTTAAGGGTTAAACAGGCTCGTGCAGTACAGAGCTTTTCTCCTGGAGCGTCATGCCGAGGACACATTGTAGAGGAGCAGCGAGCATCTGAGGACACACTGTTATCCACAGGGGTAAAGCGTAATCTTCCCACTCTAAGGCAACATTTTTACATGAACAGATCGACCGTAGAGGGATCAGTCATTGTCAAAGAGCGCCTTTTGCAGCTTGACATGCTATTCCCCTCTGATTTGAATCCGTGCATGGAGCAGAGGGGGGGGCCGACGGCACTTATTCTCTGCAGGCACAAGCCGACACATCACACATCTCAGCCTGGTCAAGTTGTGCAGAAATCAGTTTCAGTGCACAGATGCTTAACAAGCTTAAGAATTTCCGTAGTTTGGGGCCGGATGCTCCTCCAGAATCTCTTGCTCCTAAGGGAAACTGAGCTAATATATCCCGCGGGGGTTGTGTTTTTTTATCATCTTAGCAGCAGCCGGAGGGCTTTAAAAGGTGTTATAAGGTATATCTTTTACAATGCACCTCATGGAGCGTGCGGATAAAGCAGCTCAAAACCTGCAAGACAGTGTTTATGATTGTGCTAAAGCTGTTAAAAGTCAAGGGTGGTAAGATAAGAGCCTCCTCTGAAGCATCGAGGCCAAAGGACATGGCTGAGATTACAATCAAGTCGGCCAACAGTTATCAAACTTAGGCAGAGGGGAGAAAACCCAAACAACGAGCCGCGGTGCAGCAGCTGCTGTGGATCTGGTGAGTTCAGTCGACCACAGTGGTTGCGGTCTGGAAGCAATTACCGCTGGCTCACACTGACACTGAAATTACAACTATTACTACACTTGAAGTCTGGAACAGGAGATCCTGGTAGATTTTGAGGGCTGTAATTAAGTTTCCTCCCTGTGATTAATTTTGACCAGTTTGAGTGCAAATCTCAAAGTGAAATATTACGTTTGGGAAATCATACATTCCTTTTAACCTCTTGTGTATGTATGTCATAAACAGGTTTGCAAGGTCTTGTGCATTAGGAATTTAACCAAATAAGCAAAGTGCCATGTGTAATCTAAGCCTGGTTTATACACAGTGCAAATGGATCAAACAAAACAACATAACAATGGTTCACTACAAACAGCCAGAGCAGCTAAATGGTGTATTAACCACCAGCAAAGCAAGTTTGATTGTAGTTTATTCGCCTTACTCATGTTGTGTTTATTCACCCAGATTACTACGTTAGCTGGGAGCTACCGTTAGCCGTCACCGGCACACAAGGGGAGAGTGTCTGAGTTTAAATTTGGGTCAGCTCACACCGTTTGACACTCACCAGAGACTCTCTGTGACGTCTCCATGAGTGCATCCAGCTCTCACCGAGCTCCAGTCAGCAGTCAGCATTACAGTAGCGTGACACAAACAACGACAACAGACATCTCCTCTGCAGATTGCTGCTGCAGTCAGGTTGATAAACAGGAGTGAACATTAATCCACATTAAAGAAGATTGTGCTACGTGGCCAACAATAACTTCAGACCTCCCCACTCTTTGTCTCCAATCATTCATTTTAGGTTTTCCTTTAGTTTGTCACCTGTCTGTTTATGTGAGTTATGTATAACGGTAGTGGTCAGTAGCAGTCCTTCAGCACAGGCGGTTTCTATGGTGTCCACAAACAAGTAAATTAATCCGTTAAAACGGAAAAAAGTGAAGTTATTGTTTGTTTTTGACGCACAGCTGTTGGTATTTATATTAATGATGGGCTTTGTCTACTCAAGTGTCCCAGTGAGTGTGACAGTGACGATGACAGTGAGCCAGCATGAACAATATGAGGCACAGTGAAGCTGCTAGACCCAGCTTTCATTAATTTTATTATGTACACCTGTGCTTTTCTTACCGTGACATGTCAGATTGATTTTGATGAAAAGGGCCTTTTGTTCGCTGTCATGCTGTTTTAAAATTTGAGGGTGTTTTCGGGGAAAGTGCGACCAGCTGTCAAAGCTTCGATAAACATATTGTGAACTCAATGTTGTCAATCAGTTTGTCGAAGGGCAGGCTATCAGAACAGGTATCCAGGCACAAAGAGGTAAGCATGGATGCAAAAATCCGAAGATTTGATGACGAGTTGATCGGAAGCCGGTGTTCAGTTGGGTTTTGTTTTGATTTTCAATTGGTAAAAGCCGTCCATCAGCAGAGTCTAGCAAGTACAACAACTGAGCAAAACGATGCCAAAGTGAAACACAAATACATACGAACACTGTGAAACGTTTTCTATATATGCAGGGATTTTTCTGGTTTCTCTGTTGTGCATCCGAAAGGAGACGGTCAGTCGGAGGTCATGATCAGCTTCACAGCAGCAACCTCAGAGCCAGTAAGGTTTCGATGTCTTTGTTATCATCAGAGGGATCTCAGCACTGATCCTCCTGTCTGGCTCGTCACTACAGCCACAGATCATTCGCTTCTTTTCTTGAATTGAATATATTTGTCCTTGTCTGCCGGACCTAATTCAGACAATCCCACTGTTATTGAAACTGACACCAACCATTTGCAGTCTCTCCACTGAATGTCATTATAATATTTCAAGACTTTTCCACAAAGTTTAAAAGAAGCAAGAATGTGATTAATCCTCCTCCGCTCAAAAATTCATCACTAACATGCTGTTAATGAAAATGAATTTCTAGTTATTCACTCTGTCGGCTCTCCAAAAACCAATGTTCCTTGAAATTAGCTGTTTCTCATCGGTATCGTCCTGGGTATTGATCCATTACCTGAGCTCAAATTGAACGGCACCTTTTCACACTAATTAAGAAAATAGCCTCATAAGCACACATCTGCCAAATGCTGGAAAGAGAAGAGAAGAGAAGAGAAGAGAAGAGAAGAGAAGCAAGAGGAGGGAGGTGTGGTACAAACAGGGAGGGGAAAAAAGAAAAGCAAAGTTTCTGAGTGCTCTCCTCCTCATTAGTTGTTTTTTCTGCATCAGTAGTCCAAATGAACTCAGGTAGTGAAACAATCTGTCAATCAGTGTTGCCAATGTGAACTCAGCTGAACGCAGAGTTCTCTTGAATACGTCAGTCTTTTGAACTTACAATTGAATCTGGTGAACACAGTCAGAACAGAAGCTTAACAACTTCATGCTACAGGTACGTTTTTTGTAATTCAGCAGCAGTGAGAAACTATTTGAACAACGGAAACCAACCTGACAGACTTTTGGCTGCTGACGATCGGACAGCGAACTCAACCGAGACAGGCAGTTTAAGCAGCCGTCTCTATGAAAACAAGAAAACATGGGTTCGTGTAGCCTTCATCATGACCTAACACGCAACTAATGATCCAGGCTGCCGTCTCTGCGCCGGCCATCTTGCTGGCTGAATTACTCGACAACCGCATTCACACATCCGAAGGTGGCTACGTACTTCCTCACAAGAAGTAGGAGAGAAACAGAAACTTTTACTTTTCTCGAAGCAGCTCATTTTTTAATTTGATTTATCGGCAGTCAGGTTAGGAAAGAACACTGATTCCAGTGTTCAAAGAAGGACCGAGTAAATCAAGATATTTATGTAAACATATTGAGGTTTAGAGAAAAAGAAACACACATACTAACACACACACACACACACACACACACACACACACACACACACACACACAGTAGATCCACTCATGCTTATAAAAATAAAACATACAGATGTGAACATATTTGTCATCGACCATGGTTCTCTTCCAGCGACCATTTGTTCCCAATATGGAAGAATCTGAGATTTTCCTATCCGCGTGCTCCAAGTGGCTACACTCAAACTGTTGCACGACGTCCAAATATTCAGCTGAGCTGTGTTTTTATTGGGTTAAACTGCTGCTGATGTCCTCTCAGGGAACGATTTCTATCAGCAGATACGCCTGAATGATTCCTGAATTGAGGCTTAAGAATAACTTGATCATGGCCCAAGCGTGTGTCCTCACCCCTCACTCCCGGGACGAGGCATAAATCTGCAAAGTGATGAACGACGCTGAACAGAAGTGCTTTTGATGTCTGTGTTTGATCGCCTGCGACCTGAAATTAGTTTCCAGTGGGGGGCGAAGTTGGAAACTTCGCTGTATGTCTGACAATGGGGAATTCAGCAAACGCTGGCAATCCATCTCGCTCTCAGTGGCTTTGAATGTGTCCAGACCTATTTTTTCGATCGTCTACAGAAATACTTTAAGTCCCTGGTCCTCCTTGCTGTCTGAGGATCTCATGGTCCACAACAATTCTCAGGATGAAAATATCTCCCTTTTCACAGAGGTTTGGCCATGGTCAATGTCAAGAGAGTTATCTGTTTGGCCTTATTTAGGGACTTATTTACAAACTTCCACGCAAAGTTTATTTTAATCGTGTACTTTTCCCTTTTGGCAAGTCCTCCTAAAAGTTATTATCACGATGCTTCAACCGTACTTTTTTGCTCTTCATGTTGTGTGTTTTTTGCGTATAAACCCCCTCGAGCTGGAACACGGGAGGGATATTTTCCACGGTTTGTTGGAAACGGCCACAAATCGCTCACATCTCATCTCGGCTCATGATTACTCACAACAACAGATTCTCATTATCTGCTGCCAGATATCGACGCCGCTGTGAGGATGCACTTGATGTCCAAACACTGTGAAGGATCCTGGGAGCTGAGATTTATAATAGCAGCAAAAACATATGACCCTATAAATATACCGTCTACCTTTGGGAATGATTGCTCTGTCCAGCGAGGAAAGCATCGCTCTTCTCAGACTTGATGTGATGAGGTCTTCCAGCTGGCGGTTAGGGAGCATCACGACACAGTGAAGCTTCTTTTGCAGCTATTCAGGCCAAAGATATCACGAACAGAAGGTGAGCCAATGGTGACAGAACAAAATAATGAAAGATACAGACTGCCAGGGCGTTACTGACTCAACATCTAATGACCCTTTGCGACAGCCAATTCAAGAGGAATGCTGGTATTTTTCAATCTGGGTCTTTTTCTCACAAGCTAGATCACCTTCATTGTAGAGATAATGGAAAGTGTAGCAAAATAATGTACATTGGGTCACGCAATGCCAGCTTCCTAAAGCTTTTGAAATTATGAATCCATTATGAATTACAGGCTTTTGAGGCAGGAGGAGGTGTTTCGGGTTCTGGAGGTAAAAGTGTTTCTCTGTGGACAAAGTTAAGGCACTTACATGGTTTGGATAAGACTGAAAATCCTGTGGCTGAATCATCAGTCGGACATGTTGACAAGCAAGTTCTGAAACGAAATATAAAAGATCTGATATTCTATGCTAAAAGAAAAAAGGTTTTTTAAATTGACCATAGAATGCTGTTACATCCACCACTGGCTGAAGCTGAAGTGTTGGGAAAACTACAAGCACATTTTTTTTTTGTCATCATGGCACACTGTGTGCGACAGCCGTCATGGCAACAGTGGCCGCGTCTCATTTGCATTGTACTATTTTGCTTTCATGCAAAATGGACGGAACAATAGGATTTCTCAGAACTGCGCTGAAATCAGCAGATCCTCATATCAAAACGACTGAATAAGACGATTGCCAGCGACACTCAAAATGATAATCTATTCCCCAAAAATCATGGACAGGCAGACCGGACCTTTGTGTTACAGACGCTGTTTAGAAAGGTTTAGATTTCGGTAAATATACGGAAGCCCTGAGGAGCAAGTTCGATTTCTTTTTGGGGTTTTTTGTGCTCCGCTTTCAAAAAAAAGTGCTAAAATAAAAAAGCATTTTCATGTGTGATGCTGAGTGAGAAAAAAAAATGTCATGAGACATATTTGCTTTCATGTGTTGAGCCCAATGCAACTAAGTAATGTTCTCTCGTATAAAACAATTCACTCTCTCTCACATGCGAAACAGACATTATTAAAGTGTCCAGAGGGGATTTTGGTGACAGAACAACCACGATAAGAGAATAGGACAGAATCCTTCTTTGTCAGTTGCATGTTTCTGTTCTTGACAGTGACTAATTTAAGAGCATGTTGTTGACACTGAAGTCATACGGTATATTCATGCTTCTCGGGATGTGATGGAAAACTGCCTGAAGGGCAACGACCTTCAACTCAAGCACTGGACCACAGCTGTGTTGTAGATTTTTTTTTTCCGAAACACAGCGAAGGCCGTGGGGCTTAGATGATGAGGAAAAGTTAGTTTTATATGTTGAAATCTTATTCTTTGCCTACAGGGGGCCTGGTGTGACCTCAGTGGTCATATCATCAGAAAACTCTTGCTGCTTTCCAATGTCAGATGTCCGGGCTAACCAAACACAAACAGAGCTTCTTCCCATACAAAATGTTGAATTATTTTTCCATAAATATGTTTACTTTACAGGAAAGGCCTCCTGTAGATTTAAGGGCTTCTTGTTTTGGCTTTTAATCACAATGTGTACATTCCTTTTAAATGTACGAGATAGTTTCCAAGTGATCAGGAAGCCTTTGAAGGTTTTTTGCAGCTCAAAATAAACCAGTTCTCAAGGGTAAAGAAAAATGAGTGTGGGCTGAGCGCAGTGCACCTGAACCTGAGGGAGGACAACATGTTCCTTCTCTTCAATGAAGAAAATCGATTTAAATAGGCAGCTTCAGGAGGCCATTGCTCATCTGTCTTAACCTCGCCGCCTGCTTCCCAAGCAGGACGTTTGCTTGTTGTGTTTGTTTGGCTTCAGAAAACACCTCAGGCTCAGGGACGTATGTGCTAGTTTTGACAGGATATTCTGAGAAGCGGAGAGCCACTGACGCAAGCGGACTCACCATCCCTTCACCCAAACTCAATAGGTTCTCATTAAGGCTTCAAAGCTGAGCGCATGTGACCTGTCTTGGCTCTGTGTTCTTTTTCGGATCAATGGACAAAAATGGGTTTGCTCACTTTACTTTGCGAAACAAGCAATACCTCACAGTAACTGATGTGTTGTGCACGGACTGCCTGTGCTGACGGTTCAGGTTTTATTTCCAACTTTTCTGTGTTTTTTTGTGTGTAAAAAAAAGAAAAAAGTGCAGGCACAAAACTTCTGTAGGGATTCAGAGGCGACCGGTGTTGATCCTACTGGGTAAAACAAGTGATGAATGAAGTTCAATTTGCAAACAATCTCCAAAGTGACTATTTCGTTTTAGTTGAATACTTGACTTGTAGTGTGTTATTTCCCAAGCCTCATCATCATTTATCATCAGAAATATGAAACAGTATGAACAGATAAGAAACTGAAGTTACTGGAAAGCATGACTGCATAGTGTTGCAAAATGTTGACCAAATCCAAAGAGGTCATCAGCAAAATCTAAAAAGATTCATGGCAGACTGCTCTGGAAATGTTGGCTGTCTTATTTTATTCCCTACAACAGTGAGAAGTTCTGTAAGTGATTCTATCATTAATCTATCGGAGTTAGGGTTAGAGTTAGGGCCAGGGTACACACTAAATTATTTATCAATTACTCTTCCAATGTTCTTTTTTCATGCAAGAATAAGCCTCCACACGATCTATAACTAACTTATGAGCTGGAAAACACGATGGGTCCATATCATATAGTCTTACATCTTCCAAATTCAAATTAGATAACATTATCAAATGAAAATGAACTATTAGCACTTGATTTTTATCTGGAAAAATTCAGATCCAATTTTTTGACCCCAAAATCCCCCTGGCTGAAATGAACAGGAACATTTAGCTTATTAGAGTTCTTAATTTCCTTATTTACACTAACTTTGTTCATGTATAAAATATTAATTTTAATTTCATATTTACACATTTGAAATCTCATCGGCTACATGTTGCTTCAATCATCTGGAGGCTGGCGTGTAAGTGGCTCAGGAGAGAAGATGGACAGAGGAGTGCGTCTCTGAAATCACTTGTTGGATGTTGCAGGCCACAGGGCGGGCATAGAAGCTCCTAACTAGTCAAATGAGGTGTCAATCAATAGTTAAGCAACAGGCAGGACAGGGTAAACATTTTGACCTGAGGATACTGCTATATAAGTAGTGTTGCTTTCGTCAACGGAAATTATGACTAAATATCGTCGTCAACGAACCTTTATCACGTGACGGAAACGAGACGAGACGCAACGTAAATGTTGGTCATGTGACGAAAACTATAATCAAATATATAATGCAATATTGTTGACGAATAAAAACGGAACTAAATGTCGTTTACAAAATAAAAACTCTGCTAAAGTATCTCTTCATTTTCGTTGACCAAAACGAGACGAGACGAAATGTAATAACGTTATTTCGTATCTTATTATTTTTCAATATTTCTGTTTCCTGAGTCTCAGTTCAGGTGCTGCATCAGGTCGCACTGCACAGGCGACGTCTCTTCCTCAATCCACACCTGCGCGGCATTATTAAGAAGATGCAGCTGCGGTGCCTTTACGTTGACGCGGGTTAAACTTGCGGACAGTTTATAATCATATGGATACTGTTATAATGTGTAGTGATTGACATACTGGAAAGTGACAAAGTTACGTTTTTCGCTCTAAATTACATAATTACATGATCGTAATCAGTAAGCTGGATGCTGTCTAAAGCCTGATTTATGCTTCTGCGAACGGCAAGGACTGTGATTGGTCCGCTCAGCAGTTTTTCCGGTCAACAGTATAACAACACCGCCAATTTGAAAGTTTTTGTGGTACGAGCGGCAACTACTTGAAAACCTGTCGTGTGCTCAAG
>CAEMYA010000205.1:232869-275209 GCA_903131615.1 Diplodus sargus
GTCGACTAAAACTAGACGAAAATAGTCATGGATAATTCTGACTAAAATAAGACAAAAATGCTCAGACCTTTAGTCGACTGAAACATGACTAGACTAAAAAGAGTATAAACATGACTAAAACTAATACAAACTAAAATGACCGTTTTACACCAAAACTAGACTAAAATTAAAACAGGCTGCCAAAAACAACACTATATATAAGGAGTTAAAGGGACAGCAAAGTTATAACAATCTGAAAACTGAAATCAGGGTGTCCATCAGTGGGGCATCTCGGTTCAAAACATAGATATAAAAGCTCACCAGCAACAATGAGATCAGTTTCCATTACCTTCAATGTTTATAGAGCGATGTTCAACACTTGAAGCTGCTGACATCATAAGCTAATATTGTCAAACACCCTTTTTAGTAGGGGTGGGCAAAAATATCGATACGGCAATATATCGCGATACTTTGCCGCCCAATACAATATCAATTTTTCAACTCCAAATATCGATATATCGCTGAATAGCGACTCTGCTGTGCGGCGGGTGTATTTCTGTAGTAGAGAGAGTGGCTAAGGTATTTGAAAAATGGATGGCAAGTTAACAACGCCTCCGCAATTTAAAGTTGACGTTTGGAAGCACTTTGGCTTCAAAGTTAAGAGAGATAGCAAGAACAACGAGCTGGACAAAGAGAATATTACTGCCCGGAAATTTCATGGGAATTAATAAAATGGAGAGGCTGTTTTGAATGAAATAGTTTTGACTCAATATGTCCTCTGATCAATATCATCTGATGTACATATATAGGTACTTGTGTTTTCATCTTTATTTATATTGCAATATCATGATATCGTGATACCTATTGTATCGTGACCAAAGTATCGTGATAGGTATCGTATCGTGAGGTTCTTGCCAATACCCACCCCTACTTATTAGCCACCCAGCCAGTCAGTAACATAGAAATAAAAAGATGTATTTAATTTCTTGTGCCCTCAGTTCAGATTTGAGTTTGTTTGTCTGTTTGTTTGTTTGCTTGCTTGCTCAAAACCCAGCCTGGTCAGCTGGCAGGTTAACTACGTTTTAGTCATTTTACCAACAAGGGGATGACACCTCCCCATTTCTCCCCTCAAATGGGTCACTGCCTACAGCCATGTTGCTAATGTGGCTAAAAATGCTAAAGGAGCAGATCATAAATTTTCGCCATGACAAATCCATAACGTGTGTTATCCAGTAACTCACCAGGAATGCGATGCTGTCTTTGCCTTCCTCTTTCTTTCCTCGACCCTAAGATTTTTTGTGTCTTATCGAGACAAGCAGTACAACAAAAACATTTCTGTGATATATTGTGAGTGCGTAATTTGAATGAGTGGCTTTTACTAACAGTAATTCATTTAACTCAATAGGCGCAGCGCCAAGTTTAAATTTAGTTTGCAGGACAACATTGATTAACATACAGAGATGTGCGCATCAGTCACCCATCGCTCCACAAAGATTTCCATTCCTGGTTTTACCCTTTTAATTTCCTTAATGGGCTGCGACTCAGGCCGAAGCCGGATATGAGCACTGGCACTAAATGTCACTGTGTTAGTCAGAGTAAAGATCTGCATTTATGCTTGTCCCAACTTTGATTTCAATCATATTTGCTCAAAAGATGATGAACAAAGACAGCTGAAACACTATGATTTATCTGATCGGTTCTTATTTTCTTGTCAATATTGGTTTGTCAGCTCCATTTGTTCAACAGAAGGGTTTAGGGTTAACTACACAATCACACATTCACACTGACAGGCTTACATCTGCATGCTACAGCACACACTCTGTGCCAAACTGACAATCAATCTTGTGTTATAAACACACAAAGATGCACAAGCACAGTCATTTGAATGCGGGCAAAACATTTCTCCAAGCAGAAATTGCTGGTTACTTCCAGGTGGAATAAGATGCAATTCAGATGGCAGATGGTAATGTGCAGCTCAGAGGCTCGTCCATGAAGTCAAATTACTACAATATCAATGTTTTTCTTTAGCTGATGGAAAGCCTGAGGTTGATATGAACGGGACTCTGTTTGATAGAGGCAATCATCAGATCCGTGCAGAGCTAACAACCTGTCATTGAGGTGAAATTCTCTCCTCATTTTTCTCTGATTTTATAGGGTAATAATGCCACAGTGTCATTCACATTCCAAACAATCACCTGGAGGCCTCTCTCATCAGATACTGACACGTCACATCCATTGGTATCTCTTCCTCGTGGGTCAGAAAACACACCGAGGACAGTTCATTTTCAGGAGGTTCCAAGGATGCCGTTGCCAACTGCGATGAATCAAAATCATCGTAATGATGCTGCAGGGGAAACATTAAAGACATAACAACTCTCATTCTCCCCACAAAATCTCTGAGGCAATCATCTAATGGTTTGGTCTCACCACACAGCTGAAGTGTCCACTCAGCAGCACTCTGTGTATGTAGAGCCTGGGCTCCGGCCAGACCATTTCCAGCCTCGACATCATCGGCCAGGAATCCGCTCTGATGAATGCACCTTCTTACATCACTACTGTACGGTCCATCATCCTCTCACACATACACACACACACACACACACACCCCTGGCACAGTTCTGTTTTTGTCTTTGTCAAACAACCTGTGCTAACGCACTGATTTTGCAGCCATGAGCATTTCTGATGGGGTCAGCCAGGAACCACACCAATGCTTTATCAAATTTATGTGATGCGGACCTGCGTTCACTGCTTCCGATTCCCTTTTGTCAAGTATAAATAGCGCTTCAGAGAGTGCTGGACTTGCAGTTTTCACTCTGAGGGAGGAAATCACCTCTTTGCCAGCTGTTCATTTCCAGCAGGGCAGGTACAATACCGGTGTGCGGCAGTAAATGGCCCATTGCATGGTGCATATAACTGTATGGGCAGTCATTGTGACTGTGTGGGCAGGTATGATAAGTTATCCTGGACGGCCAATTATGTCGAAGGCCAGAGAGAGAGAGAGAGCTGAGGGCAGACAAAGTGAGAGCCAGAGAGACGGTGAGCTACAAAAAATAGCATTTCATTGTATCTTAGACCAGATAAGCTCAGTACAGCAGGCTCTTTACAAGCAAGAGAAAGGCTATTCATCTGCTCTTTTGTGCAGCCAAAACAATTTGGTCTCACCTGGCACACTGACAGCTGAGCAGCATTGATGAAATCCATGTTGTTCTCTTTTCGTTACTCCTGCCTGACTGATGCCTGCTCCTGAGATGTCCTGGAGCTGTGATGTAACCGCCAGGATCTTGTTTTTCCCCTAAATGATTGTGGCGCTCCAGTCCAAGATCCACAAGCGCCAGAGCGATATTCAGATAGTTTAAACTACTGCGATTCTCATAAGACAAAAACAAATTAAGAGATCCGATCAGACAGATAATAGTCATTGTGTCAACAACACTGTTGCTGTTTGTCAAAGTTCTAGTTTATTGCCAATCTTAAGCGAGGCATTTACAGAAGAGGTTCATATTACGATGTTATCAACACATAACAATAACCAGCAACAGCCAGATAAGCTGCACCAGTGAATGTGCACCAGGTTAGTGAATTATATTTAAATACATATACAGATATAATTTATTTAAATGTTAAATGGTAATTTAGAATGAATAACCTGATTGTATGTTAAATCGGAGAAATATTGTGTGTTTGCTAGATTATTCAGGATGCTGTTTCGCTTGTGGGACGACAGAATCAAGTCACCCTGACCATATAATGTTAGAACCATATAGGAATGTTTAAAGGAGCCCTATTTTCATTTTTTTCCTTTCCCTCAGTGCATTTTACATGATATTGTACATGTGAAAGGTCTTGAAAGTTAAATAGCTCCAAGTCTATCTGCAGTAATGTCTGCCAGCTCAATTAATATCAAGTAGGGAACCTTCCTCGGTGTTATAATGAAATGAATTGGTAAAATCTGTGCAAAACCGCAGAAGAAAGTTCACTGAAAGGAAACCTGACACTTTTCAACTCATTTTTATGGTAAAACTGTTCCTGACAAGAAAATAATCGATCTCTCATAGATGTTTAAAAATGAAATCCATTCTTATCCTGACTCCAACCTTTCTCTCTGCCTTTAACTCCACTGTGATACCACTGACGAAACACGGAAACTGGATAAGGACTGTGAAATGGAAGAAAATTGGCCGGTTGCTGTTCACACACAAATTCCAATTTGACACGGGATGAGGGAGCTGAGAAGGCAATGTGTGATGCACGCATTGTTAAGTATATTAAATGGTAGGCAATCACAACTATGTACATAATATCCAGCGTCTCTGCAGGTATTTCCATTTGCAGCAGGAGGAATTTGCAGAGCAGCATAAGCAGATCTGCATTCATGAAACATTAGCAAACCACCAAATTCAGCAGTTTGACTTATGGCGAGTGAGAGGAAATGGTTTCTATTCATCTCTTCTACATTTCAGCAGAAGAGCTTTGGGCTTTATCCACAGCGATTTAGCAGCACAATAATCAGTCTGATGCTACATTGCTGTGGACTGTCGGGAAGGTTCGAGAGGTTCAAGATCATTCATATGTCATTGTGCAACACAGGCTTGCACAACTAAGGGAAAGTTTGCAACTCCACGAAACACAAACATAGAACAAATATACAGTTATTCCGATACATATATACACAAACATGCAATTTTTGGATTTGCGTCTGGGGGAATGTAAACAGCTGCAACGAGATGGGGGTGAAAATATGGTCGGTATTAACACACTAAAAGTTCGACATCAGGTAAACAATTTCCATCGTCTTTGACTGTGTGTGACCATCCAGCATCAGCGACGTAAACACAGAGTCCACCTCTCCTCATCCAGGACCTTATCGGTTCAGAACACAGCCCGCTCATCGAGTGCAACAGCGTGTTCCAGGGTGGTTTGGTGGAGACAGGTCACTGTAAAGATGTAGGCACAACAGTCTCTGATTTGCCATTGTCTGGCCAAATGAGTCATCCACTAAATTTGTCCGTGACCGGATGTTTGCCTTAAATCAAAGCTGAAATAGCATGGCTCTTATCCCGGCTGTCTTCCTCTTCTCTGTGGGGCAATCTGGCTGGTCAGGCTGGATGATTGTAAGATGCTGGAGGTAATGATCGTCTCAAAGTCAGCTGCCCTCAATCGAAAACGTACGGTTCTTTTATTCAGTGCTATTGAATGTATTTCTGCCATAGGCAAGACGCATTTTAAGCATTAAAGCTGAAAAAGTGACTGAAATATGAAGGAGCAATGGGATGCAGTTGCCATGGCGAGTCTAAGAATCAGTTTTTGAGCTGCTAGAAAAAGACAGGTATGTCCGTAAGAAATGAAATAACAGGATATAAGGTTGTTTAAGTTTTGGTCTGAAGTCAATTTTGTGTTTCTAAAGAGTTTTCAGACTTAGTGGTATTACTATTCTTGACTGCCTGTACCAGCAGATTCCCAAAGGACGCTTTAACTTCACTTCTAATTTTGATTGACAATCTTTGGAGACTTGGACCAAACTGTGGATTTCTTGTCCAAAATAAGAAACACTCAGCAGCAGCTCCAGAAGTTGGTTGTCAAGGAAACAATAAATATTAACTCAGCCTCTGCTGGCCTGGATCTGGTTTCTACATATGTTGCGGTTGAAATGTGCTACCAGGTGGCTATGCCTGTCACTTCTGTGAGCTGAGGTGTGAATCCTCTGCTGCTTTGATGGAAACCAGATGGGACCTTCCACTTTTTCCAGTGGAAGGTAGGGTGTTGACAGAATGAAGAGGACATATATAATTATTGCTCAGCAAAGTAAAGTTTGTCCGGGAAGCTTTTTACAGTGAAAGTGATGTGTGGAAAATCTCTACTATTATCTCTGTTTTGGTCTCCACCAACTCCACCAGCTCAAACTGTGCTGTGTTGGCTTCTTCTCCACTAACGGTTTTACCGCGGCGAGTTGAGCCAAGACCCTTCTTCTACTAGGGTCGCCATCTTGCAACTGCGGCCAACTCTTGACACCACCCCTTACCCCCTTAAACAAGTCTGTGTTGCGTACTCAATGCCTTCAACCAAAAATATGTAATATGTCTGCGATGATATTGCTTTGTTGTAAAGTAGTAAAGTAATATCAAGACTTTGCTACTGTAGCTTGGTTGTAGCTTCATAAGAAATGCAGTGTAACTTGCTTGAGTCCTTTCTCTATTTTGTCTTTTTCTGGAGCTTATCACTACACTGTTGCCTGTGAGAGTATTAATATGAATCTGTTCTTACCGGAATAAAATGGCAGCTTGGAGCCAGAAAGTGATGGTTTGTGCCTGACTCATCACACAGCGGAAGAGAGAGAGCACAACCGCTACACTGCCCAGTCCAGTCATAATTCTTCGTCAGTTCATCACTATAAGTGACCCTTTGCACATTAAACTTTTAATTTGAATATAAAGACATTGACTTGTGCAGCTTTAAGGGCTAGCTGCTTTCACTTCCAGCTAAAGATTTCATGGTGGCCCTGTCGTCATTCTAACCACAACAATGCTCTTGACCAGCTCCAACCCAGCTCCGGGCTCAGCACATATATCTGCACACATGAAGTCATGCTTCAGCGATACCATCCCCTTCATCTGTTTGTCCTTTGTCCGGCGAGGTGGAAGGGTCACCGACAGAGCAGATGAAAATGGGGTCATCCAGGTTTCTCCACAGCCCAGTCTGATGAATCACCCTGGCCTCAGTCATTTAAGGAGACACACAGTGTGTGGAGTTTTTTTTTTTTTTTTTAGTGAGCAAGTGTGCTATAATGGTTTCATCTAACGAGGGCAACCTTGAACTGATGTCTTTCAGCTCAGCTCGCTCTCGTCTGTTTTCCTCATTTTCTCTCCCTTGCGCTCTCTGCGGTTAGTATTTTAATATGATATGTTAGTTTATACCACCAGAACTCAACGTACCAGCCCTGAAGATGAGAATGAAGAGCTGGAAGATGTTCAATTCAAGGCTATTTCTCTTGTATTCAAGACTTCAGATCAGACCTAAATAATGATGAAGGTAACGGAAACGTGTAGTTAATGACATAACCTTTGTGGCTCAGTTAATATTTGTACTGCCAATTTATTTGCAGTGTTCTGGGGAATGAGATGAAGTGAGAGGGATTACTGCGAAAAAGAGAAAATAACCTCGCTAATGACAGAGCTGCTCTCGCACATAATTGCAGGTGCATGCAAAAAGGTTATCTTATAATGACTTGCTGAAATAAAACTTCCTCTGAGTGATGGATACAGGATGTACAAGCTTCAGTCCTCTCATTGTAAGGTAAGGTGTGACGTTCCAGATATTTATGACTCTCAAGGGCCAGAATTTCCCTCCACCACAAAAAGTGGAAGTGCTAATCGTGTTCTCTATCTTTGTATCGTGGCTCCTTAAGTCTATTTATGGTCTGTCCAAAATCATATTACTAATCCCTAAAAAACAGTTATACAACAAAAAGTATTTTCTGGGTCTTGGCTTATTACATAACATCATCCATATATGGTGTGGGAGAGACTACACAACCAGGCAGCAGGAGCCCACACATCCAGGTGGGCCGCCATAGAATGTGTCTGTGTGGGCTTCACTACCAGCTGGCATCCATCCGCTTATTGATGGGATGAGAAAAATCAAAACAGCTATACGAGGAGTTTTACCCTAAAATGAGTATGACTTTGTGTTATATAAATGTTGACTTTAACCACTACTTGCCTCTCTGGTGGTTGGAAGAATGAGTCGCCCTGTCAGGTCAAAAGCCTCTGAAAAGTGCTTATGCGGTTCATCCAATCCAAAAGTATAACGGTGAGGTACTTTTCTTCCATTTTAGCATTTCCACTTCATGCTACTTAATACGACGTGTAATGAATTACTGTTCTGAAGCCTCGAGTTTGGCATCACAACCTGTGTTGTCTCGTTTTCTCAGAGACAGATGTGACCACATTTGGATGAGAGGGTGGAGCTGTGGAGAGTATCCCGATTGGATCTGCTTGAGGGCCAGAGGACACGCTGTATTAGCGACTTGCTAATCATGAGGTAGCTACCCCTTAAGCATATCCCTGCTTTATCGTCCTTTTAACCCTAAATGCACGAAATCAATATCCTGCTATGCTAAAGAAGACTTGAAAGTTGGAATTGAGACCATAAAGTAATTAGGAAACTGTTCAATGATGTAATAAATTAAGTGAGAAATAGGGTCATTTTCTCATAAGCTTATATACAATCTGACTTCTTTTTGAAACCAGTGAAGTCACCCCCCTGCTGGACATTAAAAAAAATGCAGTTTGGAGGCACTTCTGCATTGGCTTCACTTTTTCAGATCAGAAAGCCCTGTCCAGACTGATATTTTGTGAGCCATTAAATTTGTTGTAGTTAATATGTAATTACTTTAAAATCTAAATTTAACATCACACAGAACATGTAAGTTAAGTTCATAGAATACAATGATGTGTGAGATAAACCAGTTGTTCTAACGTGTTATAAAATGAGTGTTTAGCAGTTCAAACGTAGAGATATTATGCCTTTAAACTTCTCTGTTTGAGGCCCCAAAAGGTACAAAATTATCAAATGTTTCACAAAAAAACTAAGATTTTACAAGATTTTGAATATGAACATTAAATATATGTAACAGAACTTTGTTTTTTCATTTTTTACTGCCTTATCAATTAATTAACAATCTATCAAATGCATTTTGTGACATTTGGAGGGGGCATAGCCCCTACATTGGGAACCACAAGACTAAACTACCTAAAGCAAGGACGTATGTTTTCTCCCGTGTCCGTTTGTTTGTTGGTTGGTTTGTCATCAGGATTACACAAAAACTACTGAACAGATTTCCATGACACCTGGATGAAGGGTTGGTCTCAGCCTAGAATGGATCCAGATAAAGGGGCTGATCCTGGGATTATTTTCCCCCATTTCTTTAACTTTGGGAGGTCTGGTGTTTTTAAAAATAAAAAAATCTGGTGTATTTAGATGGCTGGTCTAATGAGTGTATACAAATTGATGGCGATCCACCTGTTTTTATGTACGTTTTACACAGCGTCTAAATTTGGGGTTTCAGATTTACAGGTAGGAATTTGAATGCTGGACTTTTACTCATAATAGGAATATTTTCACATTAATGTATCATTATCAGTAATGAACTCTTTCAGGCCCAATAAGCAGCAAACCGGTCAGCACTGAACTGTTTAACTCCTTGTTCTGCACACTTAATCAATGATGCTGCTCTTATGTCAGTTCTGTCTATTAGGGTGATGACAGAAGGAAATGTGCCTCTTGTTGAGCTGGATAATGCTGAACATGTGGTGTCAGTGGGCATAGCATTGCTGTGACTGGCTCGGTTGGAGGTCAGGCCGTGAACAGAGGCGCAGGGTGAAAAAAAAGACCCAGACCTCTGCCCTCATCACTCTTCACAGCAGGAAAAACATTCAGCCAAGATCGCTGAACCCAAAGACTTTAATGCAGACGATGTGGACGTGTGCCAGAAATAAAATGAACTATTGTTTTATAGCACAATGAGCCACGTCAAACTGAAAAACCTCCTCCAGTTGCACAACTTTGACAAAGTTCCCAAAAAATAAATGTCTGTCATAACAAAACAAACTATTCTAAATGTGGAAATTTCTTTATCTGCAATCTAGAACAAACTTCATCTTTATTAATCTCATTTGACTAATGTTACATTGATTGAACTAATGACAAATTACTGACCAAAACTCTGAGCCATGTCTCTAAAAAGGAATCAAATTGCACCATGTCTTATGTAATTCAGGATTTATGCTGCTTGCCCTGCCAAGAAGAAAAGTTGATCCTTTTGAACTGGAGGCGAATCCTCACCGCTGAAGCACACAGACAGTCGGAGGATGCTCGCAAATTTTGGAGCACTTGGCAGCACGCGAAGCAGCAGAAGCTTTTATGTTGTTTGAAAGTTGCATGTATTCAATCAAGTGAAATGGACAGTGAAATGCACTTCATCCCAACACTGAAATCTGGCCTAAGATGTGAAATCATACAATTCCAGGTGATTCATTGTTCAAGACAGATGCTCATAATAACCAAGTGCTCTGCTGAAGGACTGAACAATTGAAAGATTTCCTGGGCGTCTAATGCGTCCTCTCCGAAGGAATGCCACTCTGAATAACCTAATTAAATGGTTGAACTTCACTGTCAACTCTACATTATGAACTCATCAACTCCAAACTAACATAACACCTCACACCAAGAAGAACTAGTTTGATTTTGTTGTTTTCTGAGATTTCATTAAATCAAAATTCAAGCATCTCATCTTTGTGGACGACATAAACATGTAATATGACATACTGAACAAGGACCACAAATCATTACTGTGATTATGGGTTTTCCAGCTATCTGGGGGTTTAAATGCACAGCGGTCTCTCCATCAAAACAATAAAAAAAACAAGAGATGTAGTTTGCTTAGTCTTAAAAGAACAGGTAATAACAGGATAGTTGTCTTCACTGGTAAACAACCACCACCAGCACGACCAAGTGATTCACATTGTTACCTGGAATAAGATTTTAAAAAAATTCTCTGGGTTGATCATCGTTTGAACATTTGGAATAATGTAAGGAAACAGCTTCACAAAATATATAATCAAAGTCTGGTTTCAAATGTTACATATTATATCTTTAACACAGTTTTTGCAGGATCACAAATCAGAGAATCAGAAACCTGCCGACAGACCAATCAAATCGCTGTAAAACAGAGTCATCAGTCCTACAGGATCGTTACTGGGACAAATGTAGGGACTTTACAATAAAGTGACAAGTAATAGAGAGCAACATTTAAAATCGCTTTGCTTCTAACAAAAGTGGGAGTAGTTAATGATGCTAAATGTATAATGACTCTCAAAGCTGTGTTTTTGGTTGCATTCCCAGCAGGAGCTTTACATTCTCCTATTAAATCATTGAAGCTGAATCAGAATAACGATGTCGGGTTGACTTTGTCATGGTAATTGAAAATATAAACATCACCCTCAGTTGTTTTTAACACAAATATAATCCACAAACTGTCAAGTGGCTCCTCTGATTATTAATACAACATCTCAGTCAGACAGATCTTTGCAGCAGTAGAAACATTACATTAATTTTAACAGACTTTTAAAGCTTTATAATCTTAATTTTGCTATTTGGGATTAATTTATTATTCCTGCAGCTCCTTCTTCTGTATTTTGTTTATCTTTTAGATCTAATAAGCATGACAGGTGCATTTCTTACCTCATCAAGCATTTTCGAGGTATTTTAAATTCAGCATTGTTAGACGTTTCCCAGATTATTGTCGTCTTGTTTTCTGATTTTCATAGCGTGTTGCCACCACCTGTAGCTGTGGCATAGTGTGAAACTATTGGTCGGACTGTCAACTCTGTCCAACTGAACCAAACAGGGAGGATCGTCTCCACAGTGAGGGGATCATTAAGGGAAAGACATAATTGTCTTTTAATCATTTCTGCTCTTGGTTTTATGTTTGATTCAAGTTTCTATGGAAACGGACGTTGTCGAGCCTTCTGGATTTGAAACAGGTGGAAGCTGTCAAATTAGCCGTGAAGAAGCTGTTAATGTTACATTTCATGTTAACGCAACTTTCATCAGGTACGTCAGTCATCAGCAAGTTCATCTCAGAGAAGAGGACATTTAGTCTTTACATAATTTGACTAAGTGTTTTTTCCAGTTCTGTAAGCACGTAAATGCTTGAAGGGATTGTGTTTCGAAAAGAGAATGAAAAACCGAGAAAACATTCAGAAAAAGAGAGTAAAGGCCAAGTTTTAGTTTGATTAAAAAAACAAAAAAACATGACAACATGCTGTACAATAGCCAAAACAATACAACTTTTCTGAATACACAAGATTTCCAAATTAATAACATTTCAGAAAACAATGGCATATAGTACATCCCTGCTGGGAAAAACCAGCATAGACCAGCACCAAAACCAGCACAAAAACACAACATATGCTGGTCTTGCTGGTAAAAACTCACCAGCAAGACCAGCATATGTTGTGCAGCTGTTTTTTTCAAGCAGGGATTCACAGAACATAGCAAAACATTTAACAAAACACAACAACATTTAACAAAACCTTACAACATTTCACAAAATAACAGTATACAGTAAATTCACAAAACAGAATATTTATCAAAACCCAACAATATCTCAGAAAACACAACATTTTCCAACCATCTCAGAAAACAAACTGAAATGTTGTGTTTCCGGAAATTCCTGTGTCAGGGCTGCCATAATGAAAAAAAAAGAAGACATCTTCTAATCCAACAAAAATATTGTTACAAGAAAATAATGAATATTGAGAATAAAAACACTAAATGTGCCGAAATTCTAACAAAATCCCAGAGCTCAGTGTCCAAAAAGAGTAGTAGATCAGGACCACAAAGACTGCGCAGACTTGTAAATCCAAACGTCTCCTCCTGGTGAGTGAATAAAAACACATTCACAGACATCTAAAGAGAATTTGTTCAATCACTGAATCTTAAAGGTCACTGTTCTTCATACTTTAACTTGTATTTCATCCTCCTGCTCATGTTACAACAGGAGTAGTCAGAAAAGCTCTTAAACAGGATGAACATCGGTTTTAGGAATGTGCTTGTTTCTGAACCCAGCCCAGTAAATCAGTCACTCCTCACCAACTCTTATCCAGCATAAGGAACGCCGACGTTTGACCAAAATAGGAGAGAATTAGGCTACCTGTTCAAGCCGAGAGGATTGTGTGTGACTTTGTTATCTGCTTTTCAACTTAATGAGAAGTTACTCCAGCAGCTTAATCTTGTTAGTTACCTGCCTGGACATCTGAAATGTGTTCAAGGACCACACTTGGTAGAAGAAAAACCTGCTTCCTCAAGCGTAACTGAGGAGGTCATAATTTTTTGTATCAGGTCAGAAAAGATCTTATTTCTGCCACAAAGGTGGTTTGGCACCGAAGACTTTCACTCCTAACTGTCCAGCTAAGCACCCTCCCACAGTGAGGAAAAACAAATAACACACCGAAGAGGCGTTTCTCCCAAAACGCGCAAATCTCTACTCCATCCCGCATAGGTGCGCAAAATGATCCACATACATGGTTTGCGTTCTCCGCGGGGTCGCGGTGCGTCATGCGCGCTTCACAGGCGCGTGTTTAGGTATGTCTGGTCAGTCCATGGCAGAGCTGTGTGTGGCGCAGAGGAGGCAGGAGATGACGGCTGCCCCCCTCACTCCTCCAGTGAGCCTCAGGAGAGCGCAGGGAGAAGGAGGGCTGCGCGGGGACCGCACGGCTGCACAGTGAGCGTGTTTTTTCTTTTCCTCCGCGCCGGTTTGGAACCGAGATCGCAAACGCGCGGTCGCACCATGCAGACCCGCGCCGTCTAGACAGTTTATTTATGTTTAAAGCTCTTTCGTGAGTTGCAGTTACAAGTGATCTGAAGCCTGCTATGGAGGACTTCTTTAGTCAATATGAGTCTGAGCACTGACAATGTCACAAACTTGTGGAAAAATGGTTCCTCGGAACTCGGCGGGACTCTGGGCGCGTCCTCCCAGGTCAACTTCACCAACAGCTCCGGGGGGAACCACACCAGCGTGGTGGATCTCACCCGAGCCATCCCGCTCGGCTTGGTGCTCGGGGCTTTCATCGTGTTCGCCATCGCGGGCAACATCCTCGTCATCCTCTCGGTGGTGTGCAACAGGCACCTGCGCACCCCGACGAACTACTTCATCATCAACCTGGCCATCGCCGACCTGCTGCTGAGCACCACGGTGCTGCCGGTGTCCGCCACCCTGGAGATCCTCGACTACTGGGTGTTCGGCAGGATCTTCTGTGACATCTGGGCGGCGGTGGATGTGCTGTGCTGCACCGCGTCCATCATGAGCCTGTGCGTAATATCCATCGACCGCTACATCGGGGTGAGCCACCCGCTGCAGTACCCGGGCATCGTGACGGAGAAGCGCGCCCTGTGGGCCATGCTCGGGGTGTGGGCGCTGTCGGTGGTCATCTCCATCGGACCCCTGTTCGGGTGGAAGCAGCCGCCGTCGCCGGACGACACGGTGTGCCCCATCACCGAGGAGCCGTTTTACGCGCTCTTCTCCTCCCTCGGCTCCTTCTACATCCCCCTGGTCGTTATTCTGGCCATGTACTGTCGGGTGTACATAGTCGCCAAACGGACCACTAAGAACCTGGAGGCCGGTGTGATGCGCGAGAGGATGAACTCCAGCGAGCTGACCCTCAGGATCCACAAGGGCTCGCAGGTGCAGGAGGAGCCCGGCAGCTCGGGCACCGGGAAGGGCCGCGCGTCCCAGGCGAGAAGTTCCCTCACGGTGAAACTTCTGAAATTCTCCCGAGAGAAGAAAGCGGCAAAAACTTTGGGAGTTGTGGTCGGCATGTTTACGCTCTGTTGGCTGCCTTTCTTTCTCGCCTTACCCATAGGTACGTGGTCTGTTACACTGTCAGAGATAAACCCCGATGTTCGGCCATTTACGGAACAGACACAACCCCGACAACTTCTTTCCCTCACAACACACTCCAAATCAAAAACAATGGTATTCCATTAGTCAATGAGCTCACACAGAAAGATATAACAATCATCTACATGTCTGTAGGAAGTTAAAAATTAGGTAGTTAAAGGCGGCTGCGGGCCTTTAAATCATATCTATGGCTGCTGGCACTGCAAACTCTCCAATTTACTGCTCTGTCACCGAACCTATGAGTGGGCTTTGATATACTGTGGTGGTCGATCTATACTGCAGGAATAAAAAAAATAAATAACATCACCCATACTGCAGCTTTCAATATATGACACTGTGGGAGCACATCTGACTTCACGGCCTCTGTTTATGTAATTAAATTGATATTTTATGACACAGGCTTTAAATTTTGATCTAATATTCCGGTTGTGCTCCATCCACTCTGCAGTGCCAAACCTGTACTTGCGTCACAGTGTCTAAAGTCGAGGCTCATAGTCTGGGGATACATGATGTTTTTTAAGAGACTGAGAGGGAATTTTTCTCAAGCTTTTCCAAACATTATTAGTGTTATCTTTGCATTATCCCCCGAGTCTGAGTTAATCACTTGGTGCAACAAATACACCGCCCGAGCGTGCCAAGTTGCAGACTCGATGGCCTCTCTCTGGCTCTGGTCGGTTGATTCAGAGGCCTTGTGGGGCCGGCCGGGGCTCCCTGATGCCACTCAGACTGGCAGGCGGTCAACACTCTGCTGTCGTGGTCATTTAAAACAACTGCAGAGGAAATCGAATAATATACTCTGTGGCGAAATGGCCGCCTAGCTGTGTCATGGCGAGGAGGCTAAGACAACATTAGTGATGGCATCTGAACTACAGGCATGGCTGCTGTTCTTTAGATGATCTCTCGCCTGATTTGACGGAGCATTGATCCCGTGTGGAGTGTGTGTGTGTGTGTTTGTCAGCATGTGTGCAGTCATATGGGAATGTGTTTATGCTCCTGCCTTCAAGCCACAGCTCATTACATCCTCACATGGACACGCACACAGCCACATGCATTAGTACCTGGGGCAGGATCACTATGCAGGGTCACATAGTAGGGATTATTTCGCCTCGAGGCGTTCTTAGATACCAGAAGCACGTAGGAAATGCAATTTTCCAAACTTCAGATTTCCAGATCTGAGAGGCTTCAGAGAGCAGATAGGAGAGGGACTGGAGGTTCAGGAGGGGCCTGTTTACGTAACACTAATCAGCAAAGTGCCAAGAAACCCCAGAGGGTATGTTTCTCTGTACCGTGTCTGGTGTAGCATACTGATACACAGCAACAAAGCACCAAACAGCCTTATTTCATGCTGGTTCTTAAGCGTTAAAGGAAAGAACACAAACTAGTCTCCTGGAGGGGAATGCCACATGATGCAACTATATATCCACTAAGTCAAAGCAGGACGCTGAAACTTTCTCCTCACTCTTTTATTGCCAAAAGGAGATTTTTCTATTTATGTTTGTCTGAACTTAAATACTATAAAGCCTTAAAGGGCAGCGCCGCACTCCTGGTGTTGCTCCCTGTGTGTTCGTTAGCCTCCACCCACAGAGTGGGATTTCCTGTCTCACACTTGTTATTACTCTGCTTCTTCCTCTGCACGCTGTCGCTGATATGTACCGTATGTGGGGGGGTTATGATCGGTGAGGCGTGGCGTGAACCGTTGGCAGTGGATGGCATGAGTGTTCTGTTTGTGTGCTGAAAAAGTCTTTGTGTTTATGTAGATGTGTGCAAGAATGTTCATGTGTGTGTTTTGAGTGATTTGTCGGTGTGACTGCAGCTGCTTCTCTCTCATGCATCACTATTGATGAGCCTTTGATGATTAAACTGAGTCGAGAACCGCTGTGACCTCCGACCCCTGAACCCTCAACCGGAGAACATATAGAGTAAGGACATATGTGAACTCTCTCCTCAACACCTGATCCATCAGATCAATATCCCTTTTTTTTTTGTTTTTGTACATAAATGGCAAACATGCAGCTGACAGTCCAGTTTGAGTCGTTCCCTTTGAGTGCCTTTTACGCCTTTGACTTGGAGCAAAGTTAGGTATACAGACTCCAAGATTATAAACATCACATCAAAGATTTTAAGTTAGTGGTACTCCAGGCAAGCTTTCTTGGACAAAAAGCAGCTCAAAAAATTTTCACACACACTCACTGACCCGTCTGGCTTCGCTTGTATGTCAGTGATGCTGACATAAAACTTAAAGTTATGTCATGACACATTCTTGTTCCACATTAGGAAAAAAATGACACCTTATCATCCATTTTACACAGTAAGAATCCAAGACTACTTCAGAAACCGACCAAAAAAGGCTTTTAAAAGGGGTCAGACGCAATGAAAGAAGCCAGAGTTTCATTGAAAATGCTTCTAGATTATCTATGCAGGGCTGCACAATATAAATGTTATATATCGTTTACATGATATGAGACTGTACATCACGATTGATTTGAGATTTTTATCAAAAATCTCATTAATCATCCTTGCAATATTGTCACAAGATAGATATTTTGGGGTGAAAAAGTAGTACAAAGGCTTTGTGGCTCCTTTGTGGAGGAAGCTGCATCTAATCTGATAAAATGCCTTCAGTGATGTGATGAAATTAAAGCGATATCTCTGTTTCTGTTTTCTGCTTTTTTCAATTTTAATCATTTTAGTCAACTGTCCAACAGTGTTACAGGAATGCAATGCTTAAAACCTGGCGCCTGTTTTACCCACAATGCAATTTAGCCACAGAGTGACATCACTGGAGGAAATGTATCAGATTACATGGAGCTTCCCCTGGGGCCACAAAATGCTGTAAACGTCTTAACATGTGCAGTAGTCCTCCCCAAGACCTGTCAACACACTTTGATGTGTACAAATGGGTGGAGTTACCCTTTAAGGAGATTTCAGACAATCAAGATACATGTATGTTGTGTATTGTGATTCGGCCTTAAAAATATTGCAATATTATTTGAAGGCCATATCAACCAGCCTCTTCTTTCAAACTGCTGCGGTGGCACCAGCACCAAAGCAGATCAGACAGCCACTGGACCTACAGTTAGGGAATAATACGTTTGTGCATCATTTAAGTTGATTGCAATAAAAAAAAACTTAATTCAGTGGGCTTTTCAGTGAAAAGTGAACTAAAGTGCTTTTATTTTAGTGCCTTGCAGCTCAATTCATTGCCATTTCCAATAAGAAGCTATTTGAGGTATTATAAATTAGTAATTGAATGAATATAATCAAATAAGTGAGAGGACACAAGGACACTTCCTCTGGATGAAATTGTGAAATGTCAGCCCACTGCTACATTTTCTCATGCTACTATGGCCAGATAAAGAATCAAATCACATGTTAATACACTAAAATTCTAGAGGAACAAATGCAAAGAGGCCGAAACCAATTGATGATTTATTGACTATGAAAAACCATTAACTTGTCTATTTATATAGTAATCAGCAACAAAGCTAAACTAAAATGATGAACTAAGATGAGGAGAGCTATCATAATCATTAAAGCATTGTCATGGTAGCACTTTATAATTACCATCATTAATAAATGATACATTAAATGTTAATGTAATTTTAACTAGTAGTTATTTCACTGTTTACGAACGATGAAACACTTTATAAACTATTAATTAAGCATTTTTTTATTGGAAAGTTGCAACTGCTGTTTATAATATTTGTTAAGTGGCTTAATTAAAGCATTTAATTGTTTGTTTAACTGTTATTATAAAGTGTTACCAATGTCGTAAGTTGTTTTAACTTCTAAACTGAAGATTCAGTGGAGGGAATCTTCTACTTTTTCGGGTTTCACCAAGCTGTTTTCTCCTGCTCTCAGCTCCGAACTCAGCCGAAAAGAATTCACCAGTCCTCGGGGGGTACTCATGATATTTCATTGCACACATTGTCCCACGGCTCTTTAACACCCAGCGCCTGCACTAATCTCCTGTGAAGGCCTCGCAAATAGCAACTGGTGCGGCCCATAATGTGAGAGAAACCAACACTTTGGGGTGTCGACCAACCGTTTCCGTGTACACTGTGTCTGTCTGGATGCATCTCACACACGTGCGTGTTTTGGAGGGGGTCGGGGGTTTGTTGCATGATCTGGCCGGCCCCCGCCGCTCTAGGGGGTAATTGAAGTGGTTTTTGAAGGGGAGAAATAATGAGAGTGCTAAGTGTCAAAGCAATGAAGAAGAAAGGAGGTGGCAGAGCTGAGCTGGAGGGGCCACAGGGCAGCAGGGGTGAAAGTGAGGGTCTCTGCCATGTCAGCCCAATTTTCCAGAAATAGCTTCATGCTATGATTTCATTGAAAGCAATCTGCAAGGGCAATAACACTTCTGTCCTTTCAGATTAAAACAAATTAATCATATTTATGGGTGTATTATGAAACAGGATGTGTACGTTTTTGGGGAGCAGATCGTGTTGTGCGTGTATGTGTGTGCGTGTGTGTGCATGCGTGTGGCACAGACTAGGCATTGCTTCATCCAATTAGTGAGAATAACAGGATGCCTGTTTTGTTAAGATGTTCCTGTGTTTCATGGTGAGATGTGTGTACGTGTGCCTGTCCTCAAGAAGGAGGTGCAAACATTTCTCAAAACAGAAAAGGGGCGAGACCGCCATCAACAACCCTCCCACAGTTATCTATGTGCCATTGTCTCACAGCCAAGCCCCTCGCATCCTCTGCTGTTTTTACTACAGCCTTTCAACATAAACACTCTTCAGGAGACAAGCGGAGACCCCTTCACACAAAACCTGAACACACAAACCTTATCTGGCTACAGGAAAGTCTGTTGTCAACCAGATTTCTTTCTGTGTTTCCGACACTTTTATCCGGCAGAAAGGAGCCACAGGAGCATGCTGGCAGTGTTGTTCTCTGTCGGGGCCTCTAGAGCCACACAGCTGTGTTTGCCCCTCCAGATGCCACTCTTATAGCCCACCTGGGAGGTTTATTTATGAAATACAGACTAGGGCTGAGATCTGAGATCATCTCAGATTTTGGATATTGTTGCATGGTGGCGTGGCTTAAGTGTTGCCTTTTCCTGGTTTTTAAAGCTACATCACAGTAAAGTGATGTCATATTTACCAGACTGTTCTACTCCACTGAGTCGCTATATCCACATTACTGATGATTATTTATGAAAACTCTCAATGAATTGATATTTTGTGAATGTCTCAACAGTCACAGTCAATATTGATAGGTACTCTGCTCACACTAGCATTTATGCAGTGTGTTTGAGGAGATTTCAATATATAGAGATTTATAAGGTGTGTCAGAACATTGCCTAAAGATGCCATAATATTTTTTTGAGAAAGAAAGAAAGAAAGAAAGAGAGAAAGATGTAATTTGCAATGATTCCAAATGACAAATGAAAAATGTTTATTTTTGCTTGATTAAGATGATTAAGTCCATTTTCAAGTAATAAATGCACAAAAAAACAGATACCGGCTCTCCAGTTTGAGCATTTGCCGCGTTTCCAATAATTGCAAATTGAATATATATTTGTTTTCATCTGTTGGTTTGACAGACAATGAGTCTAATACGTCTGACATCAGGTTGGAAAACATTTTGAGGAAATTTTTCACATTTTACTAAATGTTTATTTTTGAGTGTCATTCCCAGTTCATCCAATACAGACACTTCGGTTCGGCCGCTGATATGACCTACAATCAAAAAGCATCAGTATTTGATTAGTTAGGAATGACACTCAAAAATAAACTTTTCTTTCGAATGAGACCTGTGAAGAATGATGGAAAAATACTTCTTTACATCTAGTATGTAATTATTTAACATTACACAGCTTTCTACTCAAAAGCATCACCGTAACTATTACTGTTTATTACTTTTTATCCAGTTTTCTAGTGCTAAAAATGTGTTAAATCATCACACAGTGAACTTCTGTATTGATTTAGTCATTTATCATGTGAGAATACTGAAGATTTGGTGGTTCAGTTTGTGTCTTTCATTAGGTTTTTCTTTATTTGAGATATGCTAGACCAAGAATAAGAAGACTTTTGACACAGGCAGTGATCAGTACCTGCAACCAGCTGCTCTCAAACAGGAACAGACAGAAAAAAGGAGGCAGAGACCGACCGGGAGAGAAATTAAAGAATGAACAAGTTTTGTTTCTACTCCATTGAGCCCTGAATCCCAATCACGGGCATCAGTCACTTAGTTATGTAATCACAGTTAAGTGGTCGTCCAGAGGCGAAAATAGCATGTGAAAATACCAGCCGCTGAGCAGAGACCCATTCATCTACGGAACAGGAGGGCAAGGCGCGTTCAGACAGCTTTCTGTGGAGTCTGGTGTGCGAGTGAGTGTGTGTGGACCAGACGCTCTGTGAGGTCAAGTTCATATAGTCACAGCTGCTTCTCTTTCCAAGACTAAACGAGAAGTTTTTGATTATTATTCAACTCATTTGGTGGACACAACTGCCCTCAGGCTGTTATCACTGCTTGTAGCCAATGATACATCTCACCCCTCGGCTATGTAGGATATAATGTACCTTGTAGCGCTTAAACATTAAAGCTGATGATCTGATGTTTATGGGGTGGAAAGCTGAGGTGTCTGTAATATCTTAGCAGAGGTAATTTCACACTTGAAGGCCTGAGATTATAGTGCATCATCAGCCTCTCCAGGAATATGATATTAATTTAAGAATGTGGGTTGGTGTAAAAAAAAAACACACATTTTTACTCACATCTGCCCACACACACAATTATTTATTTTTTTGTTTCACACTGATCCCACACTCAGTTTTTTATCTCCAGGCTTCCCCCTCTAACCTCATTAGCTGGTAAAATATTCACCCTCTATTTAAGCTTGGCCACAGGAGAAGAAATGGCACCGCAAGGGCAGATTAACAGGGTTTAACTCACTCATTAGCACACAGGACAAACCCTCTTCAGGATCATGTGTAATGTTGCCGTTTCATTCATTAAGACAAAAAAGACACCTGCCCATGTATACACAGAAGCCGCCAGCGCAGAAAGAGAGAGCCTGTTGTGTTAGTGTAACCTCCACAACGTCAGAGAGACAAGGCTGCTATTGAGTTTTCAGATAAAATGTCTTCCCTTTTCATTTCTGCCAGTGTGTTCATCTTAAAAGAAACTCGGGGTCATCCAACTCTCTCTGTATACTTATAAAAGTCCTCCAGATGAACTGTGACAGAGTGTCTGCGTTGTTTTTTTTTTTCTTTATAAAAAAGGAAACACAAGGTCTTTCTTTAATGATGCGCAGTTGGGTGTCCTCTCTGGGCTTTTCGCTCTTGCGCTTCATATCCTGTCTGTCCAGAGTCTCACTGTACAGCCCTGTGTGTGAGTCTTAATCAATGCTGCCACCTACTGGGTAACATATAAGATACAAGCACAGACAGGCTCTACAAATACTAACCCAGCAGTCAATGTACTGATTGGATAGTTACCTGAATAAACAGACAGGATACATCCTGATGTACATTACTGTCGTTCTAAAGTTCAGTGTTTTCAACATCAGATGGATTGATTTAGTCACAGATTGAGTCCATGCATCCCTGATTATTAGTTATCGAACCCCTTTTGTAAACAGCCTCTTTTCCAATGAATGAAATGTTCAAGCGAGACGTTTCACCAGTCCATTCAATAAAAATATGTCCTGAGCATCATTTTATACATTCCCTCAAATCGTCTGATATTCAGCATCTTTAGAGATTTGAGCATCTTTGAACATGTGTTTGTAAGGACACAAGGTTGACATTTGGGGGGAAATACTCTTAATCACTTCCTCCCTGAACGTTGGATGCGCAGATCAATACGACTCCCCGTGTCTGCACATTAATTACGGAGATGGAGGTGTTAAGCTTAGCTTAGCATAGACTGAAGGGAGGGGTTAGTGGAGTTTGCCTTTCTTATGCGCAGATTAACAAACAGGATTCAACGTGTTTGCTTTCGGGATGCTGCGAGGTGTCAATTCATTTTAACTCTGGACAACCCACAGCTGTCACCACAATGAATTTAAAATGTAAATGTTGATCAATATTGATTGGTGCAGAAAAGTTCCAACTGAGCCTTGCCCACTTCAAACTAGTCTGCAGAGAGAGAAAAAAACAAAAGATTTAGGTAATTAATGTGATTTAACCAAAACTCTTCCAACTTTACCAGAAGCACTGTGTTCATGGAGACCATCGCTCACAGTAAGGAGCTATAAAAAAGAGTGTTGAAGAAGTTCCTTAGAGTTTTCTGTACAAATCCATTGCCCATGAATGATTGGATTGAATATCTCCATTTGCTACTGTTTCCAGGGTCTTTTAATGTGAACCTGCGCCCACCTGATGTCCTCTTCAAAGTGATCTTCTGGCTGGGCTACTTCAACAGCTGCCTGAACCCCATCATCTACCCCTGCTACAACCGCGAGTTCAAGCTGGCCTTCATCCGCATCCTTAAATGCCAGTGTCATCAGCGCAAACGTCCCGGCTGGAGGGCGTACAACTACCGTTCCTCCAACATCAGCTCCTCTGGGAACTCACGCAAAGGCTCAGCGGATCACAACTCCAGCTGCTTGAACGGCAGCCAGCGTACGCTGCCCTCCTCGGCCAGTCCGAGCCCCAGCTACCTGAGCAAGGGACTCCCACCCTGCCCCGAAGGGGAAACTTTATACATCTGGGGGGCCACCACGCCGACTCCCTCCACACCCAACCTGCTGCCCGGCAGCCCTGCAGACTTCCAGCAGGGAGCCTTGAGAGGGGAGGTGAGAGGAGGGAAAGCAGGTGAGGAGACGACTGGGGGTGTTTTCTCTTTCTCCTTTGGGAAGAATCGAGACAAGGGAGGGCTCAACAAAGACAGCGTCGTGCCTGATGATAAGGTGTGACTCACTGAGACGTGACTCATTCAGTCCTTGTGGAGTAGGATTTAACAGATTTGCTGCATACACTGTACCAGAGCCCATGATCACCCATCAGTCAGTGGATTGTTAGTGTCATTAGTGGTCATTGTAAGCTGAAGATATTGAGTATTGACTATGCTGCTGTATCAGAAATATTGTGTCTATGTTTCTGTAGCCGTGGTTCACATCGGCATAGAAAGGTTCTTTCAATGGACAGTAAGGAGCTCAAGACAAAACCACCGTTCACTGCCTTCTTTGGGACTGGAACATACGTGCATGCGTCTTGATGAAACAAAAGAATAATTTAAAGGAAAAGGAACCTCACCCGACGCAACCTTCCCTTCAAAGAACTCTGCCTTGTAAAAAAAAAACAAAGACTGAACATGACAAAGAACCTGACTCGTGTAAAATGTGTGATAAGACAAACAGCCACCTTTCTGTTGCAGTCACTTGACATCTTCATAGTATGTTGTGGAATGTGAGTATAACCTGGTTTATCTGCCGTGCGCACAATCATCAGATATCATCTTGTTTGTATGTTTGATGTTCGAAAAAGTCCTGAATATCAATATTAGAAAATGTGATTGATTGATACATGAATAAACATAGAACGTTGCTCAAATGCTGCTTGGAGACAAACTCTCTCTGTTGCTGGATGTAAAAAAAAAATGTTGTTTGTTCTGAGTTGGGGTGTGACAATTTTGAGTGTCTGAGCCGAAGAGCAAACATTAGACTGAACATTTCCACTGAGAAGAGATAAATGTGTGTTTATTGCTTATATAGACCACTCTCCGACCTGTGATCACAGCTCAGCCATCACACATCTGACTCTATACCCACCTGTCCCCTTACCTCATGGCCCACTGACTCCTGGTTCATGCCAGTTAATCATTTACTCCTTGACGGGCTTTGTTTTGTCAGTGGATCAATAATGGGCATATGCACACACACAAACACACACACACGCACACACAAAGACAGTCTGGTATACATCACAGGAACACGCAGCTCCATATGTTGAAGGAGCAGAGACGGGTTTAGATCAGCCAGTAAGACATGATCGGCATCCACATGGATTTATTTGGAGTGGCTGACAGCTCGCGTCTTGCCTCATCATGATTTCCACAGCAGGAACTAACACCTCAGATAACCACACCCTGACTAATCCTCCTGCTTTGTTTCATAGCACCGCTGTTAAAGTCTCTGTGCTGTGCCTGCTCCTACCCATCCCCGTCCTGGCCATCATGGGAAATCTCCTCATCATGGCTGCGGTGGCACGTTTCCAGAGCCTCCGGACGCTCGCCAGCGCTTTCATGGTTTCCCTGGCAGTGGCAGACCTCCTGGTTGCCGTGCTGGTGATGCCTTTCAGTCTGGTGCGTTCCATCGACAGATGGCGCTTCGGGCGCTGCTTCTGCCGAGTACACTTCCTGCTCGATGTCACCTTCTGTACGTCCTCCATTTTCAATCTCAGCTGCGTGGCACTGGACCGGTACGTAGCAGTGTGCGACCCGCTGCACTACCCTGCCCGGATGTCTCCCAGACGTGTGACCATGCTGCTGCTGCTCTGCTGGATTCTGCCTCTGGTCTTCTCCACTCTCTGCGTCTCCCTCGGCATGAACACTCTGTTTCTTCCCCAGAGCTGTCCGGCCTTGTTTCAAGTCCCTTACGCCTTTGCGACCTCAGCCATCTCCTTCTTCATTCCCATGTGCTTCATGCTGTTTGCCTATGGGAAGATCTTCATGGCTGCCCGGAGACAAGCGAGGTGGATCCACGCCGTCGATCAACATTTCAACCAGAGTCCGATGAGGACTGACCCCAGCAGACGAGTCCAGGCTCATGTTGAAAGCCATTCCCTGAAGAAGGAACAAAAGGCAGTGAAGACACTGGGTCTGATCATTGGGGTCTTCCTGCTCTGCTGGCTTCCTTTCTTTTGCCTGAACATGGCGCGTCCTCTGAAGGGCTACAGCATCAGCCCCCTGGTCCTGGAGGCCACCATGTGGCTCGGATATGCTAACTCCTGTCTGAACCCTTTTCTCTACGCCTTGTTCAACAAGAACTACCGTCATGCATTTGCAGCCATGTTGGACTGTGGGCCTTTGGGGAGGCAGTTAAGAGCAGGTTTGGATTCATCACCGTTCAGTAGACAAGCACATACTGTTGTTACCTTGGAGACCATTTCAAGATGATCATAGGCATTAGTTTGATCATGTTTGCCAATTCCTCGTGGGCAGGGAGGGTTTTTTGTTCCATTTCACCTTTAACAATCGTTGAAGATAGGTGGATTAATGATAGTTATAAACTAGTGTAGCAGAAGCTGAAACACGGTGACTTTTAGTGTGAATTCAAAATTACTGGATTCTTTATTTCCCCACCGCAGTGTTTTCTCGTTATTGAAAATGTTGAAGAAAAAACATCCAACAATCGATATAAGGTGTTAATAAGAGCTAAAGATAGATCTTTGACAGTCAAAGCGATCATAAAATGTTTTGTCTTCACTGACGAGATGAGACGGGAATAAAATGCCAGTCATCGGACATTCAAAAGATGTACATACCCCCCAATTGTGCATCTAGTAGGTCTGTCAGAATCTAAACAATGCATCCCTCTCACTGGCGTGTCGTGCACAGACTTCCAGACTCCCTCGGGGTTGTTGTCCCAAATCAACAGCGAGTTAGTGACAACATTTTGGCTTCAACGCAAAAAGGGTTTGGTATTTATAATTTAGCATAAAGTTTAACACAACGAAAAGTAAACTAATCATCTCCAGCCTTGCCCCATATGTACAGGAGCAGTTTAGCCACCCTTATATAACTGAATTAATGTTCCTCTTGGTGTCAAACACTGCACATATTCTCGTCATGGAAACCGATAAAGTAGTAATGACGTGGTAGTTATTAGTGGTTCAGGCCAATTTAATTTCCCTCTGTAGCCTGGACAAAATACATAGTAATAACAAAATGTACCAACTTGACGCAGAGGAATAAATCCATCTTTGTGAGAAAGTGTTCTGGCAACTTATTCATGCTGAAAAAAACATTAGTCATCTTAAAGCGCTGCCACCAACCACTTTTTATTTTTAATTTTATCTTAAAGGCTCGGGTCACACAAGAGAGACAAATACCAGAAACTAAATTAATGATTGTCTATGACATTTTTCCACACCTGGTAAAGACAACAGTCCATCAGTGGACAGCTTTTAAATCTCCACAAACAGAAACTTCACCCTCATTTGAAAGAATTGTTGAGCAAGTCCACTGAGTTTAGGAGGAATGCCACATTTAACACGTCTTTGTGTGTTTGTTTCTATTTTAACAAATGTATTTGTGTTCATTCTTTCTCATTAACACGTGTACAGTATGTTTTGAATATAATGATGATACCAGAGGCAGATGACCACTGACAAGTTTTATAAAAAAATATGTTAATAAATAATATGTATATATGTTAATAAAAATAATGTAATTATTACATTATTATTATTACAAACTGTAATTCAAGTAAATGTTAGGAGTGGCTGTAGTTAGATTATAGGTCGACTCGGTGGTCTGTATCTTGCAAATATATTTTCCAAACAACCAAAAATAAATCAGTTCTTAATCAGTTCTTCTTGGTTATTCATACAGCTAGCCGATAAAGAGCAGCAGCATCATTCATTTGGTGACGCCTGCCACATAATTTTATCCTTTGTTAACACAAAAATACTGATTATTGCATCTTAATCAAGTGCTTTGTGTCATTTAACATAACAATAAAAATGTTAATCATGTGGGTCACCTGATGTGGCTCTCAGTGCATAATGAATTAGGCGTCTTCATTTTCTCTGGTCCACAATGCATCAGCAGCAGGGACGAGTGTGGATTTCTCTCTTCAGGAACAACACAACACATATACTGACGGCGGTCAGCTTGTTGTTTAAAATCATATTTCTCGATGCAAAAGAAGTCAAACATTTAATATCAAGCATCAGGATGATAAAGGTCCCACTACAGTTAAAAATATTCAACTCTCTGCTAAGGTTTCTGCTTTGGAGGTGAGTGAACATCCTGTTGGCTTTGTGTCTCTCCCTCTTCACCACATCAGTAAGGCAACCTGCCTTGTCTGCCCGGGCACGCATAATTCACGACACATCCTTTAAAAAGTAAGCCAGCAGCTGATTCATAACTTTACTGGAGACTCTCTCCACAAGTTGAGGCCTCACTCTGGCGAGCTCATCATCTAGAGGAATAAAGAGGAAAAAATGCCAAGGGGGGGGGGCTAATAGTTTATTATTATTTAAAATTAGATTTTAGATTAGCAGCAACATTTTTTCAACTAAAACAACAAACTCGGCAGTTCAACATGCAGTTCAAAATTAAAATAAGCTAATCCTTGCTATGTCATGCAAGTCACGGCTAATGTAGCCTTGAGCTACTGTCTTTGAGCTCTGTCTTACTCTGCACCATGAGATTTTGGTAGCTTTCAAACTTTAATCCAAATAAATGGGTTTTGGACACCTGAATTTTGCATAGAGGCCTTTGCGATCTTAATCTTCTTGGAACCAGAAGTGACCATATTTGAATGAGAGAGCGTGTAACTGAGGAGAACTTCCTGCCTGGATCTGACTGAGAACCCGTGGAGAAGCCATGGCAGCAATTTATCAATCACCAGTGGCCTCGCCCTAAAGCTTACCTCAGCTGGATCGTAAATCAAGTGAGGAGTAGCGTCATTTTCTATTAAGTTTGCATACAATCAGACTTCTTGTTTCTGCTGGCCATTAAAAAGAATCTGAAGCTTCAATTTTCAGACCTGGAAGCTCCGTCCATATATCCCCAAGAGCTGAAGACAGATTTTGATGTATGTATTAATGTCATGAAATTGATATTTGTAGCAAATTTGAATGATCAGTGTCAAGGGTTCTGTGAAGAATACAATAGGCTATCACAGTATTAATGTTATTGTTGTTAACCCATTAAACGGTTCATACTAGTCATATCAATAATACCATAGGAGGACGATTGACTGGTTTGTAATCTGTATGTGATGATCTGCAGCAGATGTGATGACACTTCAAACAGCTGGACTTCTTCTAAACATCATCATGTACAGTGTCTCAGCGTGCATCACCTGAACATCACCAGCATTTTGACAGTCGTCTGAAATCAAATGCGGAAAATAAAATATGGAAATTTGTTTGAGTTCGTGGTTTTATGTTTTGCATTCAGACTCAAGACACTAACAAGGCATTTTAGTGGAATATCGCTCGAACACAGATCGTAGTCATTAGTGTCTGGATTTCCAATGGACACGTCAAAGAAGTTTGGGTCGCTTCTTTCATATATAATACATATATCGTTTTAGTCTTATTATGAGTATTGCACTGACTATTTTTTTTTTTATGAAAATGTTTGATTTTTCAGTATTTTCTGATGTGTTATATACGAAACAGTGATTTTAAAAAATTATATAAAAAATGATCTGAAGAATAACCAATAATGAAAAAACCCCAGTGCTTTCCTCTCTCTGCAAGATTGGCAGATACTGGAAGCTGATTGGTCTACTACATACCATAACAGTTACTCACGTTCATTGTATGCAGACTCATGCAAATGATTCTAGGTCTGTTTTTCCCACGTCTTCATGCAGTTCTTGACAAGAAACGTTAAATGCCTTAAAAATGTCCACTTCAAAAAATACTTTAAATTTTTTTTAAAAATGCTACTCTTCTAATTTAAAGTTCTTAATAGAACCCCCCCCCCCTACAACCACCATAGGACCTCTATTTAGAGGATGCTGGTAAGATTACATGTTCCACTGTTTTCAGTGTAGCATGCAAGCTTGAACTTGTAACGTGTGGAAAAACCTGACACTTACAGGAGCAGATAAGTACTTGGGATTTCTGCCAAGTTACATCAGGGTGGCAGAAAACAATGTGACAGTGTGTCTTGGAGAAACAACGACAGACATTTCTCGCATACATGTGGGGCTGACACAGAGGAAAAGGAAGAGGTGGATATGAGCAGCGATACTGAAATGACCTGAGAGAGTTTCTGCAGAAGGCCACTCCTCTTTTTCTGTATTCGTCTTATAAACTCCCTCCTCACTTCGTCTCTTCTCTTTCACCATCATGGCTTTCACTGGGAAGTATGAGCTGGAGAGTCAAGAGAACTATGAGGAGTTTCTGGGAATAATCGGTAAACATTCTTTTTCCTCATTGATACAGAGCCATAAATGGATGCATGTGACTTGTCGTGCGATTAAACTTTGTCGAATTCGGGGGTCACAGGGCTCCTGCAGGCCAAGACGGACGACAAGGTGATAACGGAGTTGGTTCAAGATGGGAACAACTTCACCTGGAAGCAAAGCATTCCCGGCAAGACCTGGTCCAATACGTTCAGCGTTGGTCAGGAATGTGAGCTGGCGACAATGACAGGAGCCAAATTCAAGGTGAGTTAATGACGGGCACAGAGAAGCTGATCGTTCAACAGCAAACCTGCCACAACTTGTCTTGAAGCTGTCGTGCAGTCAAGCTCATCGGACCTTTTCCCTCTGTGACCTGCAGGCTCTTGTCACTATGGAAGGCGGCAAGATTATAATACCGTTCCCCCAGTACCACCTCACAGCAGAGATCATCGAAGACAAGCTAGTCATGGTGAGAGAAGCAACCAGTTCACATGTGCTCGAGCAGTTCAACTCTGAACACATACTGCTGTCAAAATATGTTCAATAACCTCAACAGAAGTTGCAGTGTGTTGGACTGTCACCTAAAATCATCTGTTTCTTTTCCATCATGTGTGTTTTAGAATTGCACAACTCCAGGGGAGAAGGGTGTGACTTTCAAAAGAGTAAGCAAGAGGATCTAATGCTGCGTGACTCAACATGCTTCAGCGAAAGAGGAAAGTGTCCGTGGGAGGTAAAACACACCGAGAAAATGCTTATTCCAGCTCCAACGACTGAGGCCAGAGGAACAAAGTCACCATCTGCAGCGAGGAGCGAGTGGAGCGTCTCTTGTCTTCACAGGACTGCATTTTGTTGTTTTACCTGCAGATAGAAGCGGTGAAAGTTTTTACAGTATTTTAACGAGGATGAAACAAATTCGTCTGTACCAGAGTCCATGTTTGATCCAATAAAAAGTATTGCCTGTTGTGCCAAGCGATAATGGGACTTTCTTTCATTCGACTTCACACCAATGATGTGTTAAATATCTCAATGCAAAGACAAACTACCATTTCACAACAGGTCAGACCAGACATGTTCAAGGACCGATGGATTATCTTTGGCATTAGAGTTTTCTAAAGTTGACGCATTCAAATCCACGGGTAACAGACGATCAAAGCAACACAAACACAACCAACTCATTTGTAGTGCATTGTGGACTTCATTGCTACTATTCAAAGTGCTGTACAACACATGCCACATTCACCCATTGTGCCTAGCAACCCTGTGCCTAGTTTTGGAGAATAAATTCAAACTCAGAATTTTAATATTTACGATATCAGTGAGGTAACAATACAAACTCATGAATATGTATTTTTCCATAACTGAATAAACAAGCTGTTCTCAGGGGAAAATAAGGTCCCCAGAACACTGTTTGAAGCTAGACAGGTGGCAGGGTCCGCCACACATAAACAAAATAAACAGTATGAAACTGTGTTGTCCTTTAAGGTCAGTTTGTTTAATCCGTTTATTAACCCTGTGATCCTGATGAAGCGTTCTCACAGCTGATCTGCAGTATTATGTAAATTGTAATATGGATGCAATTCTTTTGATAAAGATGAAATGTTTGACGGAGCAGCTGTATAATGAAGCACTGGAGCTCTGCAGAGGTGCTCCGACTCACAAATCCTATTCTGCAGATGTAAGAAAATGTTTGTGTGGTGCAGAACCCAACACATTTGTTACATCATCACGATTTTAATAGTTTTTTTCAGTAACAAAGAAAATTGTGACGCAAAAATGATCATTCCCACATCACATCATTGTAACATTATCTGTAAGAATATTGACAGTATGATAAACATAGCTCAGAGATACTGGAGAATCTAAACCCGACAACGTATACTTGTGGAATACACTCAACCTGTTTGGGGGCATAGAGGCAAAATATTATATAATGCATTAAACATTACAATATTTATTTATCTTTTATAGTTCAGTCCATTATTTTAAACAATTATGATAAAGCTGTTTTTGTTAGTTTGATATGTTTTTGTTGTATTTGCTGTGTTTAATTGTCACATGAACCCGGTTGACGTCCCTCTTTAAGTCTGTTGACTCTCTGGTCTCATCATTCCTCTCATTTCATTTTGTTTCCCTTCTTCTTATCGCTGTCTTGATCTTTAAAATCCAGCTACACTAAATGAAAGCAGATATCTGGAGGGGATGTCAGCATTAAGGAAAGAGGAACAGCTGGAGGCACTGCAGCTGAGCAGGGCCGGGCCTCGGCTCGGCCCAGGTGGTGGGATAGAGTTAAACAGATCATGTTAATAGATGTTCGACTATTGTGATCTGCGCCTACGGAGGTTCTGATGTCATGAAGAAAATATCATGAACACCTGTGCAAAGCAAATGCTCAAGATGCAAGAAAAACTATAATAATAAAAAGAGAGCGTGTCATACTGAACTGAACACATTGCAGCAGTCTGTGAAGTGTGATTTCAAATGCATATCCTGGTTCAAGGCCTCTTAATGACCATGTTTGTTCGTGATAAGAACAAATGATGAGATGAAGAATAAAATAAATAACACTTCAGTCTGATTACCAAGCTAACATGTAGGCTACATGAGCATCTGAGAAACCCACAATCAGGCAAATGTGACCAAAATACTTCATCAGTAAAATGTTGTTTGAAGAAGAGGGGATTTTTTTCTTTTAAAAATCAAAATTTGGAATCAGCCACATAAAATGATAAAGTGAAAAACATTTATTTTGCCGCTCCTCTTTCTCTACAGTTTTGCTTCAAACAAACATGCACGTCTTGGTCAGGTTTTTACGAAGCTGGCAGAGTTCACCTCGGTTTCTCTTACGCTTCAAAAACTGTCTTCTAAATAAAATCCCCAAACATCTCCGGCTCCAAATCTTGGACACAGTACCATTTTTAAATGCATTAAATAAAAAAAAAACATTCTTCTCCCATTACCTGATTCACTTAGACCAACTATTTTACCTCATCAATGAAACCCTCTGCTTACACATATATGTATGTTTTGAAACCTTAATTAAGGGTTAGAGTCTCAAACAGCTATAGTCACACATCTTGTGAGTACCATCCATACTGATGATGTGCATGCACTTTCCCAGCTCCGAGAGAAGAGAGGCACAACCAACTGCACGTTTCCATTCTCACCACTAAGGGGCGCCATCATACCTCAATAACTCTACACAGTCTTTGCCCCTCAAACCCTTGTTCATCTATTTCAATGCATTAAGTGGCCTTTTTGGGTTAATAAGAATCACATATTCCTCTGTGCTACCAGATTCTTCATACAAATCTTCAGCTTGTATTCGTTCCGCAGAGCTCTTATTAATAGAGGAGTGCTGTTGCATGGTGGCAGATAAATGAGAGGAGGCCTTTTCTTTATCTGTGTTCTTGTAGAAACACCAACACATTGCTCCCTCTGTCACAGACTTGTCTTGTTGACATGCAGCCGCTCCCCCTGGACATTTGACATGCTGCGTTTCACCATGTCGAAGAGAAAAAAAGGAGAAAACTTGTTCATCAAAGAGTCCGTTTGCTTCTGCAGCCGTTTGGAGGGCAAAAGAAAATCCTGCTCATAGTGTCACATCACAAGGTTCCTGCCATGGAGTTTCTAACAAGTGTGACATCACACATAACAGGGAGGTATGGCTGCTTTTTGGTCATGCATTCCTATGAGTGATAAAACTGTTTAATTCAGGGGCCTGTTTTCACTTACTGACTCTTGAATCACAGAATCTAACAGTGAATTCTAAAAGAGTGTCACTTAAACAACAGCAAGGAATTTAAAACCGCTTAAAACACATGATCCTTCAAATGGTTTGGTGATGGGTTATGGTTCTTAAGGACTTCAACGCAACTTAAAGAGTAAGTGTCCTTTTTATCATTAATGCTGCCACAGAACAGGCACTGCTTTACATCTTCCGCATGTTCAAAGTTACAGGAAGACAAAGTCTGCACAAGATCAGCTCCGCAGCACAAAACTTCTATATTCTTAAATACCTTTAGAATAAAATATGATAAAGTACGTGCACCATGGAAAGGTATCACCACCACTAGATCCAGAGGTTTTCCTGGTGAGTACAACACAGATTTATTTCAATATACATTGATCAGATTACTGTGGTACGTAAAGGTTTAATGCTGGATGAAGCAACACAAGACATTTTGTTCATTTGTCAAGTAGATGTTACAAAATCAAGTCACATGGCTGAAAAAAAAAATCAATTAAAGGGATAGTTCATCTCCAAATCAAAAATATCAAATGTTCCCTCTTCCCCATGCTGATATTTATCTATCTACATTGTTTTGGTCTGAGTTGCTGAGTTTTGGAGATATTGGCACAAGAGATGTCTGCCCTCTCGCAAATTGGCAGCTCATGGAGCTCAAAGCGGCCAAAAAATTCAACAGCACTGTCTCCCACCACATATCACGACCCCGGTCACGCCATGGACAATCCACAGACCTTGTTTTGAGCAGTTTCTATCTTCCTCAGCTCGACCCTTGTTGGCTCACATAGCTAGTCGATCTTACGTGTTTCCTTCTGCGCCATTGGTGGGTGTAGTTCAGATGAAAGAAAATACTTCCTGCGCGATACTGCTCACAATATGGGTTATCTTGATAGATAGATAGATAGATAGATAGATAGATAGATAGATAGATAGATAGATAGATAGATAGAAATACTTTAATGATCCCAGACTGGGAAATCATGTGGATCATCATTTCTGGGAAGAGACATTGCTGTTGAGTTTTTTAAATGTATTTTGTTTGGGTTTTTTTTTTGGCACTTTGAGAACGACACGCAGAGAGCCATCTAGTTTCTACTGTATTCGAGAAAAGGCAAACATCTCTACGGCCGATATCTCCCAAACCTGGCAACTCACAGTCAAACTATCCAGATGGATAAATAGCACTACAGCTAAGAGGGAAAATGTGCATCATCCTACATTGTGTTAAACTATTAATTGTATTTTCAAAAAAGAAGTCTTCATTAGACGACCATAACCTTTATTCCGCCTCATGTGTTGAATTTGCTCTGCTACATGCAGCCTGCCATGATGCCTTCAATCCTGCTCATTAAATGCTGTATTGTAGGTTTAAAGCACACATGTACTAAGATACCCACCACAAACATGAGGTGAGCAGCCCTTCCCGCACCCCCGACCATCCCTTCAAATTCTTCCTCGAGGGCACAGAGAGAGAAGCCAGCAGCCTGTTTCTTTAGCCCGTCGTACAAAAGCTTACAGGAGGCTGTGAGAATGATCCATTATCAGACTGACAGCTTCGAGCACTCCCCCTGTCTCCACCCCCTCCACCCCTCTTCACAGCTGGGCCACTTAACTCCGGGGATCTTGAAAAAAATCCCCTCAATCTCAACATCAATATGCGCCTTTTATTTATCTTTTTTAAGCAAATGCTAAAAAACAGACAAGAGCACTGCCAGATACTGACTGCTCTTTAATCTGCATGCCAAGTTAATTACGTTCTGATCAGGCTTATGAGGAGGATGTAGCTTCTTTGTTTTGTTTTTAGCCTTTTCTTATCTAATTTAATGCTAATCAAAGATGTGTGAGCTGGTATGATTGGGCATTTGCACGTGTGTCACATTTCTGACTCAGGAGAAAACTGCCAAACAGCTCCTCGGTTTCATGGTAAATAAATATTCTGCTGTTTGAGAGAACAGAGCAGAGATTTAAAACTTCCACAGTCCGCTGTACTGTGTCGGACGCGAGGAAGGCGGCTGATTTGCAAGCATTGTACAGGAGCATAATGTGTTATGTGTGTGAGAGAGCCCCGGCACTAAATAGATTTCTATATATCAAAATGTTGTCAAACACAGAGGCCTGTGATCGAGCCGAGGAGGCGGAGTGAAGACGCAGATGAGAGACAGAACTTGCGTCTCAGATGCCGAATAATAACTTTGCCTGTGGTTAGAAAAGCAGTTCTGCTCATGGATTCATTATTCCACCCGTGGTTCGGAATGTGGGAATGACGGATTACATGCTTTTCATTTGCATCTTCAAATACAAACTTTAGCATAAGTAGCAACAACATAGCATAAGAACTTAACTCTGTGGTACAAAGAGTCGCCAGTGCCTACATGTGCTTGTTGTGTCATTTTTTGGAGTATCTTGAATTGCTTCATATCTCAAGTACTGAAATAATGTCACAAATTAAAATTATATTTTTTTAAAAGTACTTTATTTCCAAATCAAATTTTCCCTAAAAAAACCCACATAAGATGTCGATTGAAGATTTAAAAATGTAGAAACATGGACTTCACTTTTCACCCACTGACTCGAACTGTGTAGAAGGGTCAGAAGGTTTACTGCTAGCCTGAATAGTACTTACTTCTACTTTGCAGTTCTTTCATTACAAATGACAATATCAGCTTATGAGTCATTAGAAACATATATAAGTCTATAGGACATTAAAGAATAGTCAATTTCAGAGTCTATTGATGTTGATGGATTTTTATTATCTATTTGACTGAAACATATTTTTGTATTTGGTGTAGGTGGAACTCAGTTTAACAATCTAAATGCTGTTGGGCAATTGGTGCAGCATATCTTTTACACTCCTAGTATGTTTATATACTTTTTTGTATTTTTTATTGACTTTAAGTGTTTAATTATGTACACTTATTTTGTTATAACAACATAAAACATTATACAGTTTCCATCTAATTCTATTACATAAGTTCAAAGTAAAGGGTCACATGTGGTGGAAAGCTTTTCTTTCATATCGACTAAATGTGCATCCCAGAAATATTTACTTGATGAATATCTTTCCTTAAGTGATTAAACAAGCTGTCCTCAGACTGGATATGATCCCAGAACACCGTCTGAAGCTAGAAAGGTTCAGTAAGGTAAAATGGCACGAGACTGTAGTTTGTTTATACAGTCAAGAAACTCAATGTTTTTTCTCTTCCGATTAAAATTTCTTCCCCAAAACCGCATATTGTACCTTTGAAGTGTACCAATTTTAAATGCATTACTTACCAACTGAATGAACACACAAGGTTTCTGTAAACTGTAAGTCTTAATTAATTCAGTTTCACCAAATCAAGTTTAATCTATTCACGTTGACTCAACATGATAAAAACATTGCATTAATAGCGACTTCTTACATTTAACTCCTCCTAAACACTTGAAGTCACCGTCTTAGGCATAATCATTTGTGTGTATGTAAAAAAGTAATCTGCAGAACAACTCCTAACTAAAGCTGTCGGAGAAATGTGTGCTCTGATATGTAGATGTATAAAGCAGAGGAGAAAAGGAAATACTCAACTTATTGTAGGCAAAAATCCAATAAAACTGTATCTAAGTAAAGTCCTTCAGTAAATGTAGTTAGTGTCCACCACTGGCTTTAGTTTGGTGGTTCTCCACTGTTTTAATGAATAATGTGTTGCGCTGACAGCATGTGGTCACAGCTGGAGGACTGTGTGTGGGCTTCACACTGGAGCTGCTGCAGTGACTTCCTAACGATACCGATACATGCAGTGGTTCCCTTAAAGCTGCAGGCAGGCACTACTTCTGTCATGCCTCCTGTGAAGAAACACAGCCCTCAGAAACTCAGTTCATGTGTGTGTTTATTTTTACCATGGCACATTATGATAAAAGAATCCCTTCTATCAATCAGTGTCACATAAACCAAGACTACAAATTGGTACAAAATAATAGAAAAATATAAATTGGAAGTTTGTGGTGTCGTTTCATCACTATCACAAAACGTGTATTTTGGTGTGAGTGACATCAGCACCTTTCACAGGAGGGAAAAATGCAGGGTAAATCTCAGCTAACAGCTAAAAGACAAAATCATTCAGTAAGATCTATCACTCGAAGGAGGTGGCTGCAATATGCAACATATTCATTGTGTTCAGAGCCCACTGCTCTCTAGAGGAGATCAAGCTACAGCAAGTCAAATCACACAATAATCAAAAATAAGTTACAAAAGATGAACCAGTGGTGTACACGAGACAGTGATGGCTGTGGTCAGTTTCAACAGAAAAAACAACATATTGCACCATTGACGCCTCAGTGAGAAGTTGCTCATGAATTATGAGGAAAAGTTGAACTCTAGAAATAAAATAAACAAGGAGTCTAGTTCACACCAACAGCATTCATCAGAACCACAAATGGCTTTAACTAAAATACACTGAAAGGGAATGTAATAAAAACATAACAAAACTGTACATAAAGTTAAAACAAAAGGCATAGTATCTGAGTTCATATCACTGAGAAGCACAATCACGCACCCTGCTCAGTGGTGGGAAAACAAACATGGATTGGTGATTCATGACTGTAATAGTCTGAGTGTTGCAGTTTCACAAGGCTTCATGTAGTGTTATCAGAGAAATGCACACGTCTCACTGAGAATTTAAGGTTCACAGCTCAAGCATGGCAACTGCTGAGAACTTGGCCCAACAGGGTTAAATGTCCAAAGTCCACAGCAGAACAGTTTGAAGCATCAAGTCAGAACTTAATTACACACAAATCCTGATTCAGGTGAGAAATGGCAACCAAGTCAAGCTTACTGAGGGGCTAGTTTCAGTTCAGTCATCTCAGAAGTTGGGGTCCACAGTACAGTTACATGATTAGTAGATTAATCGATTAGGGGACACATAGAAAAGTTATTTTTCTTCTTTTTTTTTTTTCTTTTATCAAAAATGTCCCAAATTCTCTGGTTCCAGCTTCAAAAAATGCTGCTTTTCTTTGTCATAAATGCTTAATTATTGAGTATCTTTGGGATTTGGACTGCTGGTAATGTAAAGCAAACTATTTAAACATATCACCATGTGGTGTGGGAATCTATAAACAGACATTTTTTGCGATTTTGCTGTCAATTTTAAGTTTTTATAAAAATAGTTAATTGGGGAAAATAATTGCTGCAGCCCTATTTCAGCCACAGTTCAGTTCAGACAACAATCCAGTCATTTAAAGGTCTAGTATGTAGGTTTATAGTTGTGTTGCCATCAGTATTTAATCACCTGAAAATAAGAATCATAATGTTTTTGTTACCGTAGAATGAGCCTACCACTGGAGTCTTTCATGCCCACTGTACGTGAGGGTGAGACGAGGTGACTGCAATCTGCTTCATCATGGCTAGATGCCACTAAATTATATACACTGGACCTTTAAAGTATCACCATGGTAACTAGAGGGCAACATTTGTGACCAACACTGGGAATCTGGACGTGTTTATAGTTAAACAGGAAGTGGAAGATTGGGCATTGCAGCTTTAGAAATCTTGGAAGCAATTACCGCCGACTGGCTACAGATGTTTGTGTGTGAGACCAGTGACCACGAGGTTGTTCCACTACGATGCAAACCAACTGTTTCATGCATTCAGTTACTGACTTGTAAGCAGAGTACGGTCCAGTGATGAAGAAGGGGCATATTCTAGCCCCTGAGACGCTGCATTAGCATCCACTTTAAAGCATAAAAGCACAGAATAATGAGAAGGCTGTGAGTTTCAGCCTTGAAACCTGAGCCTGAATACAGTTTCTATAATCAGGTACAAAAAAACTATAATTAGTAAATGATGTGTTTCTAAGCTGGTATAAAAAGCTACACTACATCAAACAAATAAAATAAAATCAAGCTCAAGGAAAAAAAAAGGAGTCATCATAAATAAAAGCTATGGCATGTTTCAATGGCATCATATTCAAGTAATCTTGTTCAAGTCCCTGATACTTAGTGGTTCATGTAAACATTTGAGTCAGTAACACAGACACAGAACCAACATTTCGTAAGAAGGCAGCAGCAATTCATATGTACAATACAAAACCGACGTCCATGTCTCCTTCACCGTGCTGGTCCAGTCACATCAGTTTGTGTTAAAATCTTTGAGTGGTGCCGGAGACTGAAATTAAAACTTTAGTTCGACAAAGCCTGCAGCTGCCAGCCAGGTGTGTGACGGCTCTGCCACGAGACTCGACTTTGGAGATGGGAGAGAAGAGATGATGAGGACAAAGGGGAGAAAAAACAAAAAAAACACAGCAGGCTTGTTCGAACTGCAGACTTCACCTGCTGTGATCAAAACAGTGAATTCTTCGTGCCCTCTGAGGGCTGACGTGGTGAGGAATTCCCAGAGGGGTCCTTCACCTCCAACAGAGAATACAGAAGTTAGATCAATGTTCACCGACTTTCAGGAAACGCAACAAAAAAACTGACCTACCACAGCCTCTGTGCTACCTGCAAAGTCAGCGACGAGCGTCTAATTCTTCTTCCAGCTCCCTCAAAATGTTGGCTCAAGAAATAATAACTGCCAATTGTTCCTCTCTAAAATGGGTTACATTTTTGGGATTACAAATATATAAAAAAAATGATGTTGAGCAGCAAGATATCCTTATCACAGATACTTTTTGTTCTGTGCACTTCTAAAATTGGCTCAGCTTTCACTCAACTGAGAACAGGCACTGAATGAGGTGGGTGTTAGATCACACTGCTGCTTTCATCTCATTCACAGTGATGACAGTCTCATAATAACACAGATTTATAAAAACCAGTTCAGAATACATTTCTTGCAATGCCTCAGTTTTTCACACGGTCCGCGGAGCATTTGTCACGTCAGTGTGATGATTTCCACCGGGTCGGTCTTGACTTTAGACCTCTGCTTTCGTTTGAGGCGTCTCTGTGAGAGGGACGGGGGAGCTGGACAAGCTGATGGTGTTGCGGAGCTGACGGAGAGAGAGAGGAGATCCGTAAAAGGATATTTTGGGGTAGGGATTTGGGACGGAAGCATAGTGCACTCCCGCATGGGTTTGGGTTCCCTCTCCGTCTCCTGGCGTCACCTGTCAAAGCAGCCGGCTGTGAAAGTGTGATGAGCCCCCAGGTAACTCCCACTGTAGGCCATACTTAGACAGTGACGTGGCTCTCCAGCGAGGGCCATCTGAACAGAAATGGGACCCTGGAGAGGCAGCGCACGAGCCCCAGGCTGGAGACCAGAAGTGAGGCTTGGGTAGGAGGGAAACCCACCCCCGGGAGTCATGGAATGGGCCCCAGTAAGGAGACCCATCCTGTGGCTCTGAAGGAAGTCCTGAGACATGTTCACCACAGGCCCCAAAGCCTGGGAGTCAGCTAGCACTTGCAGCTGGGACAGGGACGGGGAATGCTGGGAAAGATGTGGAAAGCCATCCGGCTGAAAGAGCAGCTGTGGTGTGGAGGTGGTGGAGGAGGAGGATGAGGCTGGTCTCTGGATGGCTGACATTGGAGAGAGGTGGGACGTCTGGGGCTGAGACTGTAGAGAGGAGGGTCGGTGAGGAGGAGTGGATTTGGTCTTGTTGGCCTCTTTAACGTCGTTGTCATGAGCACTGTGGAAAGAAAAGAGACACATAAATAAAGATTACGACTACATCCACACTTATGACAGAGAGCAGAGTGTTGGACTGAAAGCCTCATCTTTTACTCTGCTGCTCACATAAATTCATTAGCGTCAGTCTGTACCAAGCCTTTTTACTCCCACACAATTAGTGTGAACATGTGCAAACACAAGACAGATGCACACAAATACTCACTCACCCACGAGCCAAGAAATGTGCATCTTTATTATAGCTGTGCGTTTATCAGCGAGGATTATCAGATGGACAAGCTCAGTCGGATGATGTATACAACATCATAAACCAGTCACAGGCTTCTTAAAACCAAAACCATGGCAACCAAAAATACAGAAAGGCAGGGACCTTGATGCCATCTATCTTAAGATGCTCACTATACTTCAAGAGGCTCATCTGATAGCTGGGCTTTCTTCAAGATCTTTTTTCTTTACTTGAGTGTGTGTGAGTGTGAGTGTGAGTGTGTGTGTGTGTGTGTGTGTGTGTGTGTGTGTGTGTGTGTGTGTTCCTTACAGCAACATGAGTTCAATGCACTGAGTGAGGTGGTCCCAGCTGTAGCCTGTTAGCAGATGCAGCGCAGTCGTCCAGCTTGGGGAAATCTGAAGGCAAATTCGAGACGCTGCCACACACGCAGAAGCAACCTGGGATGGTCTGAAACTTAGGAAGGCATGATCTAGAAGAAATAAGAGAAAGAGTTTCATACATTTATTGATCAAATTCACATCATGAGCTAAACAAAGTCCAGCACATCTTCATCCTCTTAACCCACCTTGCAGTGAGACTTCCAGAAAGTAGTGAGTGTATTTGTCCATGAAGGCCTTGGTCTTGGAGAGGGAGGAGAGGGGCCAGCCGTTGTAGAGGTCGCCCTCCTGCACCGAGGCATGGAGGTAGTAGTCAATAAAGTGGGCGGGTGTGGGCATGCACAAATTCCAGCCAAAGGTCTCCAGCAGCAGAAGCTCCATTTTGATCAGATCCTTCTTGTTGAGAACCAGGTTCAGGCTGCACATGAAGCCCAGAGAGTTCAGCTGCTCGAGTTTGGGAACCCGGTCCTCCTTCTCCTCAAATTTACCTGGAAAGAAAAGTAATAAGGAGCATTGTTTAATAAATACTCCACAGCCACTTTATACGCTTACATTTTATAAATACAAACCAACCATACTCGACATTTCTGTGCATCACAAACAGTTAAATTCCAATGATTCACATGAATACCTAATAATGCTTTCTCTGTACACACAGTGCTCAGCTTGCGAGATGTATACAAGATTGAAATGTGCAATGACAGCATAGAATTTAACATCTAGTCTTTGAATCCTGGATTTGGTTGTATTATAGGCTGAAAACACTCAATTGTATTGAAGCAGTACTTCCGTTTTCTACAATTCTAAGAAAATCACATTTTCCCACAAAAAGGCAAATTAACAGAGAAACAATCATATTCGTTGAGAAACAGATGCATCTGTAACAATGTAGACAAACAATTAATCTTTTAGATTGTTCAATCAAAAATG
>CAEMYA010000205.1:275408-318339 GCA_903131615.1 Diplodus sargus
ATTGTGTGAAAGAAGGATTATTAATTGCATTCTCTGAGTATCACAATGAATATCATCATCTGCAACCACATGGAAAATGTTTATGGTCAGCCCTAAGGATACTTACTCCAGCTTCCACAAAACCTGACAAGTGTCTGCTAAGCATTAGCAATTAAGCTGACTATTACTAAACATCTGGCTGTAAAGCTGAGCTTCAACACTAATAGGGAAACGTCACTATAGGCTTACAGAGTGTGGGGCACTTAGTGTGGATTATATAGCCTCACACTTTCTATGAAAAAGCCAGTCGGCTCAATCTCTAATATTTCTGTCCCTCTCACTCACTACAGACCCTTGCAGACATTACAGCAGAGCCATTATGGTGAGCCCCCTCCCCATCCCAAGACATCTTTCTTTCCATGGCAACAGCTCGAGGCCCCCAGGGTCCATGTGACCAATGAAGAGGCGCAATTCTGCCTTTAATCCAAGGGTCCAACAGGCCTCCTCTGCTCAAACTTTAAAGAATGAGGGCGAGGGGGTGTCAGGTTTCCCTTTGGAGCATGTGCTTTAGCTACTCACAGCTTTCAGTAGAAAGATGTGGGGACACACTGAAAACTTACAATGAAACTGAAAGGCAGCCATAATCATAGCTCGACCAATACTGGAGTTTTGAGGTTGATATCAACATCTGCAAATACAATAATGATGTGTGGACCAATTTACATGTGTTTTATAAAAAAGAATGACTATTTTTAATAAGGTAACACCAAGTTCCCTTTTTAGCAACATTCAATAAATGGTTTATCAAAGCAATAGCAAATATTTGTTGATCATGTATTTGTCAACAATCATAACTCCTTTCACTAAGTTAAAATGTCCCCATATCTGCTTATAACTGCATTAAAGAAGGTCATAAACCATTGTATGTTTATATACAGGTTATTAATACATAAATGGCAGACTTAAGAGGGGTTGTAGATAACAACTTTTAGCAATTTTCATAAGTCATTCACGTCTTCATTGACCACGTGAGAGCAGATTGTAACATGGCGTGAAAATGAGACCTTCCCCGTCTCGCTCAATAGCCTACACAAGCCTGTGGATGATTTGTTTGAATTGTTTAGGCTGTTAATCCCACAACAGCCCAAAGGATGTGACTTTATGCACATTCTTGAGTGCCTCAGCTCAGTGCCTCTTCCCGGTCCACTAACAAGAGTAAAAACATAGGAAAACATTAGTTTAGAAACAGAGTGTGCTACCATAAACTAACGACCGACTTCCAGCACAAATTCCACAGAGCACCTTTAAAGCGTTAACTATGATAAAGAGCTCTTTCTTTTTACCGATTTTTGTGATCAGTAGGAGAGTTTAAAAAGCAAGCCATTTAATTGCAACAACTTCTAAATGACTGGAAAATTCTTTGGCACTGCTGCACTCCTACTTCTTGTTATTTACCAGCAAACATAAACGCCAGCACTTTGGTCTACAATAATCTGACACTGACTGATATACTGGACTGACTGACTTATTTAGCTCTAGCTCTAAAATTTCTCTAGTTTTACCAAGTTTTTTTTCTTCATTTAAAGAAAGCATGTCTAGTATGAGACCGAGAATAAGAATGCATTTGCACACACTGTGCCATTCAGTTGCTGCTTGGTACTGCATCCTCTGGCTAGGTTATTAAGTTATTTCAAATATGCATCCAATTGGAAATTTTAACCTTCTGTTGGGGTAAATCTTGGCCTCCAATCTAAAACCATGGCAACTAAACATTAAAAACAAGGGCTTTATTGACCAGTGAGAAGTGGACGACAATTGGCTATAGAGCCACAGCTATTGCGGTCATCTTTCAAGGACCTCATTTACCTCTTTATACCCACGTCTCAGGGAGTGGGGCGTCTGACTACCAAGTGTGAGTTTTACCACTGATGTTGTGACCGACCATTAAGCAGGACAGGAGAGAGGAAGAGGGAGGGAATGGGAGGGTGAGGGGAGGGGGGTCTGCAGCCCGACAGGCCACAGGGGTAATTAGCAGAGAGGCAATAATGGCAACTCTCCACCAGAACAGGAAGTACTATGAAGCAGGGCTGTTTACACCCACCACGATCGTTCCACCGCCCTCGTCCACACTTGCCCCATTCTCTCACCCTCATATCCTCTTGATCAGGAGTGTCTGTCGCTAGACTCCTATGTCCACACAGACGCTGCCATAAAAAGCCATCAATGGCCCAATCTCCTCACAGGCCCAGCCTCTTTGATCTTAGGAAAGACACCACACGAGTCAATCTCATCATTGTGCTCTGTCATTACTCTTCTGTGGGTGACCAGGCACATGAGAGACACGAGATGCCCAAAAGGTTTAAAAACAAAAAACAAAGCAACTTCAGAGGGACCTACAGAAGTACAGTATGATTAGAGCCACAAACTGGTTACATTTAATGAATAAAGGGATGACTCCTGAGTATATTAAAGTCCGTATGACAAAACAGTGGTTTCATTCATTTCAATGAGCTGGCACAGCAGGGGTGCAACCACAGGGTGGCAAAAACAGTTGATCCAGTTTCTTCTTTATCTGCAGTCAAATCCAACATAATCAAGCAACAGAGGCAGGTATCCTTTGAAGTGTTGATTTCGGCTAGGGCCAACTATTATTTACAATACCTATTTGATTGATTCATTGTTTGGTCTAAGGCCTAGTCCACACCTACATGGGTAAACTTAGAAAAGTTTTTTTTAAAAGAAAAAAATCTCCATCCACATGAGTGTTTAATCTCAAGCTCAGCTAAAATAAGATTTATCTTTGGGATGGTTTATTTTATTTTGTAGATTAACGTATTCATTTTCTAGATTATCAAGACAATTGGCATCATTTCATTAATGATAATGTTATTTTTTATATTGTATTCTCTTCTTTAAGTTAAATTTGGAACTACATAGTGTGGTGCAACTTCCCTCTCCTGTTAGCGATGGTTAAGCTCATGAGTGATATATGAAAGACTGTGAAGTGATGTATCACCATGGCCAATGTTCATTAAATTGACAAAGTTACAGAAGAGGAGTTGTCCCCTTGCTTTTCTCACCCACAGCCTGGTTCAACTCATTAAGGCTTAAGTTCATAGTTAATAAAGGAATAACCAGTGTTGAAAATACTGAGACTGTATCTCCCACGACCTTTCACATACACTCAGCATGTGCAGGCTGTTGTAAACAGGAAACAAATTGTTAGGGTGAAAAAAAGGATTTGTTTGTAAAGCGTCATTACAAACAGATGTACAGGATCTTTAAGTGAACATGCAAGCTACTATTACCTGAGTCACTATTTAGACCAGGAAATATCTAGTTTATTAATATGTATAAAGACTAAAAACCTGACCAAAAATCAAATGTCAACTGTTAAAGCTTCTAGTTACAGACACACAGTATACCACACTGGGTAGTTCAAACCATTGAAGTGCACATACCAATTTGAATACCTTGTAGTCAATTAACTGTTTTATTTTTTGATACACAAGTTGCAAATCTGAAACAACTTGTTTTAGATGATGAGCCATAAACTGCACTTCTTTATTTGTATGTCATCTTCTCACAGATACCCTGTAAAGACATGCCAAAACTAATGCAGCCCCCTGTAACGTTTTATTGTGTGAATGTGGCCTGAAAGAGACGGCGCATTCCTCTCTTGCAAGTGCAGTCTACCTGGAATGCAGACGGCCGAATGATCCTATCTTTAATCAGCCATGTGGGAAGAAACACTGATTAAGGAAAAAAAAAATACAGACTTCCTTTTCTTCTAAATAACTATGTTTACGTGCACTGCCACCGCTCATCGCACCCACAGGTGATGGTGATGATGAGAAAAGGTCGGGTTAACAGGGGGAAGTTAAAGGCCAGGGGTTAGAGAGAGGTAAGGCTGGGATGCAAGGCCTTCCCCCAGGTGTGGTGTTTGGGAAAGAGGTGGAGGTGGAGGTGGGGGTGGGGAGAGGTTTCAAGTGATAGGGCAGTTTGGAAACCTGAGAGCTGTATTCTCACACAAAGAAAGGCCTCTGTTTCTGTTGCTGTTCACACTGCAGACATGTAATTCTAGTGCATTTCCATCAGTCCTCAAAGTAGTTAAGTTCCTCTAAAAGAAATGTAAAGCCACAGTTGCACAGCAGGAACTTTCCTGAGAGACAAGGAATTTTTGGAGGGACTCACCACAGGGACCAGGATCTAAATTAAGTTCTGGGGACATTATTTTAGTTTGGATACTTAGGTTGGAAACATGGCTTTAGGTGACCAAAATAAACTATGCACTATGCACAACTCCCTAAACCGCTATTAGAAATTAAGCAGTTGCAGAAATCCAACATGTTGGACAGGATATTGATCACATATTTTTGTGAATATCAAATCATAACTGTATGTTAAGTGCTACAACAAGTACTGGGTTAGAGGGTCCCTCTGAGTTGCATGGTACACAATCTCTGTCATTTCTTTGGATGGATGGATGGATAGATAGATAGATATGGTATAAATACAAAAGATGAGTCACTGAAAAAACTATGACAAAGAACTGGGAGACAATAGCTCCCCTGACACAGGGCTACCAGTTTATAATTTTTGAAGATATCTTCTTTGAAGTAAAACGTGCACATATCTTGAATCTACAAGAAGCACATCTGGAAGCAAAGCTACAAATGAATCCATCAACAAGACTGCCCGTATGATGGAAAGAATGTGGATATATTGAACTGTTTTAAAGTCATCTACGGTCTACTATTATTTAATGTTGAAGATCTCTTGCCAATACAGATTGAAGATTTAAAGCGATCTTCATTTCTCCCCCATTCTCCACTTCCCTTTCTCCTTGACTTGACAGCCATGGAGGAATTTCCTCTGCTCTTTAAACCCTTTTTATTAGCTGGTTCATCTTTCATTGGGAGTGTGAAATTGGTCACAGCTCCATCACAGAATCTCCATGTTGCCACCCCTGGCCCTGCCAGCTCTCACAATGTAGGCTTCGGCTGACCCTTGACCCCTGATGCTAATGCCTGGGTGACCAAGGAGAATCCTAGAAATCCAGCCCTGTGTATCTTTGCATGTGTGTGTGGTGCGTTTTTAGGGTATCCATCGACTTAAGATGTAAAGCACCTTGCAGTATGGGTGATTAGGGCTGACAGAGGGAGTGTGTGGGCAAACGGAGCCTCAGGCGTTACACAACAAAACACAAAATATAATCAAATTCTAACATTTGCACTTGCATATGAACAAAAAAGAGCACTGGTGCGTTTGTAGCATGTGATAATAATGAATAATATTAACTTTTCCAAACCCATCTGTACATCTTTACATAATTCCTTTAATTACAAGAGCCCCACCATTCCATCAGAATTATTGTCAAACCTCTAAGAGGGGGAAAATGGGGGAAGTGGGTTCTATTAATCTACATTTCAGGGCCCCCTGCAGAGTGGTTCAGTTCTAACATGTCCCATTTTGCAGGCCGCCACCTCTAACTCCCTTTCTGCCCTGTTTAACATCAGCAGCCAACCTGCCTTTGAAGTACCGCTCCCCTCGTTTCCCAACCCCCCAGGGATGTGGGGCTGCTTTTTACTGGCCAGCCCGTCCCGGGACTGGCTCTCCCTGCCTGTCCCTGACAAGGTGAGAGAACAGGAGGAAACAGAGCCGCCAGCAAAAGGTAAAAGGACACCACCAGAGCCCAGTCGCTTAAATGGTTATGTGGCAGTAAAGTAGTGCCCTTTCAGTAGGAAATTCTCTAATGGATTACACTCCAATGTGAATTTTAATTAGATAATCAAAAAAAAGTCCATAGGTTTATCCAAAGGTTGCCACAGCGACCATCTCCTCATTTAGCAAAAACCATACACACTCAGACAAACACACGTCTGCACACACTACAACCTCCAGCCCTCAGTCTCTGCTCCCCTCCCCCTCTCTGGAAAGGGTCTGGCTGCCTGGCTGGCTGTCCTGCTTGCATTTGACGGGCTTTTGTTTGAGGCCTGGCTCGGAGAGCATATGGCAGGTGCCCCTCAGCACACAGTTCCACCCCACCCCCGGGCTCCAAGGCCTATGTAAGTGCGCTGTGCAGTCAATATGACTAACCTTCTTGTGCATTTCACAGGATGCTCTTTTTTTTGTTTTGTTTTTTTGTTTAGGGAATGAATCCGGTTCAGTGAACAAAATAAATTAAATCCAGTTTCAACAAAACTTACAGCAGTGACCCACCGCAGAACAGATCACAAGAGCTTCCACAATCAAAAGTCAAACAAAAACCTAACAAAATATATAAACAAAGCCTCGAACAAAAGAAATCTAACATTCTTGTGCTGGCTGGCAGCAGAGGCACATCAATGATGTCATTTACCATAACAAATAGCTGCAGTATGCAGAGCTGTGACTTCAGGGACGAGGATCTGCCAGGAAGACTGATGTGAACCCTGCAGGACTTCATGGAATGAAACACAATAGAAACTTAAGTTTGAGGAAGCAGACTAATTTTTAAATGGACATATTCAGTTTCCACTGAAATTCACATTAAATTACACCGGATTTGGGGTTCTTTGAGTAATTGGACTTTCTGGAATGGGATGAAGTCTCTAAATAAGTGCCCAACAGTCAATAACACTCAATCCCTATGGGTTTAAAAAACTGACCATAATCTTACTCCTGCAAATGAAGAAGAGCTCATCCTTGAACAAACACATGCACACACAAGCACCCACGAGAACACACACACACAATAGAGTAACAGGATTAAGCAGTGACTACTGAGAGGCACAAAAGAGCTAGCGATTAATTAACCGAGTGCGGAAGCCAGGAACATTTTAAGAAAGACAATGTATGTGCTTGTTAAAGGCAAGCAGAGGGACCTGGGGAGACTGTTCAATAACTAGGCCAGATTCCAAAGCACCTCAGGACAGATAAAAACCCAAGACAACTTTGAATCAAACGCCCTTTCAAGCCTTCATCAATCATGGCAGAGTCTCCCTAGAGTCCTGGAAGAGTCAGAGGCAGAGGAGCAGAGAGGGGAGAGAGTGTGACTAACAGAGAGCCACAATCAGAAGATTCAATAAAAAAACCTCATTAATCTATTAGAGAATAGAAAAAGAACCTCTGTCCAGGTTGTCTTGATAATATTTATATCACTCGTGAACAAACTCTCAAAGCTATTCTTGGATTCTCAGGAGATTGCTTTTAAATAAAACCTCTTTCAAGTCTCATATTCAAATTCATCCCACCACAGAAACCTACTCTGATTGCAAAGATGGCTTGTGTGTGACTACACACTCACACACACAGAGCCCTCCCAAATGAGCAGGCCCTGTTCCAGACTCCCACTTTGACGGCATCATTAGTCTAATTACCCATGATGCCAAGGGCTGCATTAATGTACAGAAAACCTCACAGTCTGTTAATCACTAGACAGACACAGAGACACTAATAACTACCACACATCCTGCACCGTGCATCAGCAGGGAAAGAATGATTATCACACCTGCTTTACTCAAGACACACAAAGAGACGCAATTTTACATTTCACAGCAGAAAAGCATGTTGTTTACTAGTCATCATCAGGCTAGATCATTAGATCACTCACTCCTGCAGAAACACGGACAGCTTGAGGAAGAAAGGAAGTACAAGCAAAGACTAACATGAGTAAGAGTAGCAAAAATTGATTTACGGTGTGTACACGCTAGAGTTATTCAGTAGTTCATCTTCAAAAGTGAAAACAATGAAAAATAGTGAACCGTATTGAATCTTGAGACTACAAAAGATCCACACACCTTCAAACAGGAATTTACAGGAAGGCGTTACTTGTTAACAAATCTCATGAAAAAACCAAGACCATTACCTTAGTTCATCTCTCAATAGTTTACAACTTTCACAACGTATAGTTTGATTTTCTTTGTTGTTTTAATTTTTTTAATGGTTCTGTAATTTCCTGAAACCTGGCTGGTCACTGTTGTTTTCAGCAAACATTACTCAAACTGGTGGAAATGTGTTGGGGACAATTTTCAGCTGTGGATTAATACGCATTTAGTGCTCAAGTCAGTATTTACAGCAGTATCACTTTCCATGTGTGACTGTCTAAAAATAAATTACAGATGTTCAAGTAAAGGAAGAACATGTCACCCAGTATACTTGTGTGGCCTTGAGAAAACAATGAAGCTCTAAGGCACAGAGGACTAGGCTACATCTGGCTTTGGATACAGGAAATACTTTTGTTAGTAGGATCAATCTATTGTTGGTTTTGATCTTTTGTGGGATTTCATAGGTCAAATATGAATTTCATTATAACTATCTTTACCTATTAAAACATAAGCTGACCATAGAGAAAGATGCCACAGGAAAATAATTCTGAAGACAAAATTGTAGTATGGGTATTAGGAGAAAGCTGTCCTCTGCAACCGTTCAATGACAGAGTAAAAAAAGAAAAACAAAATCTCACACCTGTGATTAGAGGGCATTTTGACCTCAGTAGGTGTGATACTAGTACATGTCAAACTGACTGGATGGGACTAAAGTAACAGCAGCAGACTCAGACATGTTAGCACAGCCAGGATTCAAAGACATACTAAATTTTCTTCAGAGGAAAACTAAAATCCCCAACATTTTCTGCTTAAACAATGGCACAGTCATCCTACCACAATGGCAACCTTGTTTTTTTCAAACCAGCGCTGCAGCTACAGTAAACTGTCATTACAGCCTATCAGATCAGTCTGAAAAGTGGAGCTGGGAGAAAAAAATACCACCATGGTCTCTTGAGCACAACTCAAATTAGCCTTGTTGCAGGAAGTGTTTCACCTTGTGCCATCTGTGCATAAACCACAGTCACAGTATTTCCCTTAACACTGAAGATTTGCAGTGTAGCTCCTCTGCATTAACAGATCAAGTCAACATACAGTGCTTTTCAAGATAGAACACAAAACCTAATCCTAGTTAAGAAATAGTTTCCAAAACATCAATTTAAACCAAGTCTTGAGAGGAAAATACAAAAATTTTCCTGTCAAGCAAAAAGCCACCTAAAGCATAAAACAATCAAGTAGATGGAATAAATAAAAGATGTAATGATCTTACTAGCTAGGAGCAGACAGGAGAGGGCGATGACATAGAGCTGCTTGACGGCCACATCGTAGTGGTCCATGAACAAGTCCAGCAGGTAGACGGCCAGGTGGCGTGCTGTAGGACATAGCTGGTAGCGATTACTCAGGATGGCCAACAAGTCTGCAAAGTACCGTCGCATGCCAATCTGCGGGGAGTGGGCCCGGTAGACCGGCAGCTTCAGCTCCTGGAGAGGGAGAAGAGAACAGGGATGAGGGGGGATATAAACGAGGGAGGGTGTGAGGAGCAGCAGAGGAGCAGGGTGGCCAGGAAGAAGCCGTGGAGTAACATGGGGGTTGTAAGGAATATGCATAATAATGGTGAGCCATGCATGTCTCCTGCTGACTGGGTTTTACTGCTGACAGGAGAGCTGGTGTAAGTCTAAAATACCCACACCAAGAATAAAACTCAATTTACCATCAGAAATTCTTGATTATGCTTCAGCCTCATTTCAATTTCATTCAATTCACCGTCGCAGCAGAGAGCAGGAGCTAATATGGGTCATTGCAGGAGTCTTAGAGCAAAGAACTGAGGGTGTGTGTGTAAGTGTGTGTGTGTGTGGGGGGGGGGCATGATTCCTCGAGCAGAGGTTGAGTAGAAGATAGGATTAGGTTTCACCCCTAGCACATCTCCTATTCATGTTCAATTAGCTGCATGTGTTTCAAAGTGGAAGGAAGATACTCAGGGGCATTAGCATTCAATCAGCCTCGGGTATCTTTACAATCAGCAACAGAAAACTGGAGAGCAAAAGGCTCCGGTTTCAAAATCTGCCTCAGAGGAAAAAACAAAAAAAAACATGTAGTGGTGCATGTAAAAACTAACAGCAAGTACCATCTCTGTGTCTAAGCTGCTTATTTCAAAAAAACATTGTATTTGTTGTTTTTTTGCTTGTTGTGAGTCTGAGTAAAAACAAGGGCTTTTGATTTGGATTTAATAAGAGATTGGGGATTGGTACATTAATCTCCTTAAGTTCAAACCGCGAGGGGTCCTTATATTAGAGGAGAAATACAGAAACATCCACATCATGTCGGGACTGTTGTTTAGGAACATTCCTGACCTGAAGCTGGCTTCAACGGGCCCCATTGTGGCTTTAAGGCTCTGTATTTATCAGAAGAACGCATGATTCAGTCAGTACTTAGAAAAACACAAGGTTCGCAGAGCTGTAAAGGGTGAAATTTAAGCAGTTTGAGCACTTTCAAGGTCCCTAAACCAAAACAATGTGTTAAAAATGTAGTTGTGAATAGCTAAAATAAACTTTTAGAATTCCTTTACACCCACAGCAATCAATGAATATCGTCACTTTGTTTTTGTTTTTTTACAAGCTGCTCATATGATGTTATTTAATGATTATTTAAATGTTTGACAATTTCAATGCAGACAGGATTGTGTCATTTAGAATGTATTTTTGATAACATGAATGCTTGTGTAGATGAGACAAGGTTATGTTGAAAATCAAGTGTTTCCAAGAGTATACACGAATTCAAGCGTATTATTAATCTTAAAAACTGTTAGAATTTTCCAAACCTCAAGACTTTGTTCAGACCCTGAAAACACATTATGCTGTGAGGGCAAAATGTACCAACATTGTCAGACAGAATGTCAACTTTTTATTTTTAGCTGAACTAAGACAACAAATGATGCTCAATCTGACACTTCAATGGAATCCAAAAATAAACAGTAACAGCCGCCCTCATCCCAAATCCACATACAGCCACTCCACCCCCAGTGCCACAACTACCCATACCACCCAATCCTCCCCAAACTCTCCTCTCCTCCCACTGCTTCAGCCTCTGCCTCTGGTCCATCTGTCTGTCTGGGGGTACAAGGGCAGAAGGAGAATGGGGGTGGATGTGAAGGCGGAGAGGCTGCCTGAGTCTGGAGGGGCTACGGGGGGTTGTGTGGGGTGGAGAGGTGCCTTTGTGGGGGACCCGCACCATAATTAAGGATTCCACAGCTGCCTCCGCCTGATTTGCATGTCTGATAATTTGCCACATGCTACACACCGCAGCTATCTCCCACATCAGGGCATTACCGCTGCAGCAAACGTCATTAAGACTGGATGAGACGGTGGGGGAGCAGGCGCCATGTAGGAAATCTGAACACTGTGAAGGCCTTTTTACACACAGCTCTGACACCAGTTTCACAGTTCTTCACCAGTACAAATTTTACTGTGCTTTCAATTTACCCCACGTCTGTAAAATATACACCACGAGCCATCAAAGGTTTTTAGTGCTGTAAAGCATTTTATAGCAATGTGCTCCTTTAAAACAGGTACTATGTTTAAATGATTAATATTTTCAGTTAATCTGCAGATCAGTTGCTCAATTAATAAAATACAAATCAAATACAAAAAAATCCCCTAACATTGTTCAATCAATAACTCAATGGAAAGACAATTATTCTGCAGCATTTCCTGATAATCATTTGATTAAATAATCACCATCAATTAATTTCCTTCAGGAAAAAAATAGAGTGAACATAAAGCACCCAAGGAACATCTCAGTACCTTTAATTCCATTCTGTCATCTTAGTAAACACATTACTTTGTATTAAATATGAGTGAGTGCTGCTTATTTTTTATTTATTTTTTTATTTATTTATTCATTTATTGTTATTGTTTAATATTTCCATTCCAAGCGTTGTCTTATTATTGTCAGCCAACTGAATTCCTGTCTTATCTTGTGTATTTTGAACCATGGCACAGAAAGTTCTTAAGTGAACGGACCTGGTCTTCCTTATTGGTCTTATGGTCTTCGTCACTATGATTCCAATTTATTACACCCTGGGCTTTGCTTTTGCTTGCATGCAAGTGAAAAATAAAGATGTCTATCCAAATCGTTCAAGTTGTCTTTGAAGCAAAAGTGCAATTTAATTACTAACTAATTAAATATGCTGTGTTACAGCATTCAAAAAAATATCCTGATAGGATCCAGGAGTGTTGAAAGTTACAGCACTTGAATACAAATATTTTAGTCTTCAAAGCATCAAGCCTGTATTCCTTTGAGGAATTAAAAGATTGCCTTCCTGAAAAAACTTTAAGTATCTTTTTGTATTGTGAGCAGAGCCACAACAATTATCTATCAACAGTTATTAATATGCAGCTATTTAAAAAAAGATAATTTAATGGTTAACGTTATTGCTGAGCATTTAAACAAGCTATCAAAACAGATAATCTTGGGTTATCTCATACAAGTCAACTAATCGTGAAAGTAACTGTCGGTGTAAAAGTATCTAGAAACAGGAGGAAAAGAGGTTCTAAAGGTCCAGCAGAACTACTATGAGATAAAACACAAAGACAGATATACAGTATTTTGTCTGCTACAAGTGCCTTGAATAAAGCAATCAAATCTAATCTGTTCATATCAAAATAAAAGAGCAAACACTTCTCATTTCAGTAGCAGATATTTCTAACTTCACAGCGTTGCAATGATATACACACTATATACTGTGGTGAGCCTCTTGCTTGGGATTTCACCAGAAATGCTGATACAGAACAATCAAACCTAACATTAGACAGACCATCTCTCTCTCTCTCTCTCATTATAGTATGTTAGCAAAGAGTGGGTGTGTCGTTTAGTTTCCCGCTCTGCGTACAGATTTTAAGGCTAATTGACAGCTCACTGTGAGTCAGACATTGTGCAGCATGAGTAAACCTGTGCGTAAACGAATGACTCATTATAAAAAGGCTCACAACCATATGATTCAGAATCTGATGTAGACTTCAGTCCTGACTCTACACATGCACACAATGTGCGATATGTTCAGGCACCTGATATCTAAAACCAGATCTGTATTCACCTCCCTCAGTGTGAAGCTGGCAGCAGAGTCCCAGCTCCGACATGCCAGTCAAGTGACAGATGTCTCCATTAAAGTGACACATGGGAAGAAATATGATCACGCTCTGAGGTTAATTAAGACATTCTCAATTAATGAGCCTTAACTCCACCATGTAATCTAATTTAGATCATGTTTAAATAGACAACAGGACTATGTAATTATATTTTCCCCATAACTTTCAATACATTGTGTGGTGTATAATGTGCTTAGATGCTGCAGTGGAATATCAAAACTGTTGTTGGTTAAGACTAGAGCCCAACTGATACATGAGTAAATATTCTGATATCCATATATCGGCCACTTGATCCCTCAAAAGGTTATAAAACAACTGTGACACAAATGTGTACTGGAGGCAGGATATTTTACAGCTAACAATCTTTACTGTCAAAAATTACATTAACAACTGGACTTCAATAATTATGAAATATAATCTCTTAAAAGATGCATTTTTTTTTATATTGGTGCATATCAGACAGCCAATTCGAATATATTAGTGATGGTCCAAAATCAGCAAATAATATCAGCCAACCGATAAACAAGTCAGATTCTAGTTGAGACCGTCTTATTCCTGGGGCTGCAAGTCATGATTACTTCTATAATTGCTGAATTTTATTGAGCTGTAATCAAGTCATCCTCTTCAAAATAATAATCTGACCGATAAAATGTCAAAGAAAATTGTGAAAATTCCCCATCAAAATTCCTCTCACTTATCTGCAGATTGATAAATGACTGCAGTAATTATATTCTTGTTTCTAGTTTCCTAGATGTTCCAAGCTTTTTTTAAACACCAAATGGTATTCTTAGGTTGTTGGAGGATGGAAAAAGCTACACAGATTTAAGGATTTTCAATAAAAAATATGTGCTTTGTGAAACACAAAAAGCAGCAAGTCAGCATCAGTTTCCTAGATGTTAAAAAAAATAAATAAGAGCAGACTCACCTTGATGCGGAGGGATTGATGGATATCTGCAGCTAGCTGTCCTTTCCACCAATGCAACTCCCTCTCCATCTTTCCCATCCAGAGGAGACCTCAAGAATCAAGTTTAACCTGCTGAGACAGAGGTGTGCAAAGTTTAAAAAAAAAAAACACCAGGAGAAGTGACATGCTGGGTCAGAAGTGGTGAGGGTAGCTGGAAAATGTTTAGTTTTCAAACAGGATGCTTACAGAGAAAACAATCTGCTACAAGAGAGGGGTCAATTTTAAATCATTCTGCAAAATTGCCAATTGAAATGGAATTCGGATTTTATAAGCTAGATCATTGTGTGTGTACTGGCAAGAAAAGTAATACTGTTTTTTTGAGAAATAGGGTCGTTTTGGCAAAGTTTTTGAGCACCTAGCTAACCCCACAGCAGTGGTCGCTCTGCCTATACAGGCCATTTTCTCTGCTCGGGAATTTAAATGGCTCGGTTAAATGCCCGCTCGACCACGCTGTGGGTCAAACGAATAAAAACAGCCTTTCGCTAATGTCGCTTATGTTTACCGTGGTTGTTCGGTGTGAGGACATTATTACTAACAAATCCCACACTTTGGTTATCATTCGAAACGCGTCGGCACCACGAGACACTGGCCAAACAGTGAGGCTACACAAGTTAACTGGCCAGCCAGCTCAGAAATACTCGTTTAAAAGGACGAAAACAACACGCAGAGGTGAAACTAAACGCCTCCACACCGACACAGACGGTATCGTCAACACGGCAGCACACTGGTGAACTTTTCATCTCGGTGGTTAGTACATGTGCCACTCACCGCTCCGACGGGAATGCCCCCCAGACCCCTTTGTCTCAGTCCGACATCCTGAACGAGAGAACTCCTCTTCGGCTCAACTTTGAGAAAAAAGACCTCCTTTTTTCCGGCGAAAACACAACGCTCAAATCCGCTGACAAGTTCGAGGAACACCTGCCACCTCCAGGCACCGGCAACAGGCGTTTGGTCGTGCCGTTTTCCTCCAACTGTTCACACTTTTCCGAGAGGTTTCGCTCGGCCGTCTTCTCTCCGGTGGCTCCGCGGTAACAAAAGTAACCTCCTCGGCTGCACCAGCTGCTGCTGTTGCGGCTCGTGCGCTCGACGTGAAGGTCCCTCCTCCAACCTGGGAGTTGTAGTCCTTTAGACGTCAGAGTCAGGACTACAAACAGTCGGGATTGATCACTAAACCGTGACATTTAATTATTATCCTGTTCTGTTATGCTATATATGTTTCTACCTCATTACCTCACTGTTTATTTGAGTTATTTTTCTTTTTTATTTCACAATGTTGCATACTTATGAAACACTTCTCACTGAGAACCTAGCTTCTTCAAGCTAGCAAACATTTGACTGGGAGGTTAATTTCAATGTTTACATGGACAAAGTAAACATAAAACCTCCAGTTAAAAATGACCTTTTCTCTTGGTAGCCCAGTTTAATTGTTTGGACATGCTGTCAGCTAATGCTAAACAAAGACATATATCAACACTGCAGATGAAGAGGTAACAATGAGCAGAATGAAAGTTGTAAATCAAACACTATCCAAATGACACAAATACTAAATACAAATATTATTCAATTACTTCTTTCATTTACTTTTCATCCATGTCAAAGAGCAACAATGCTTTGATAGCCGTCATTAATTACCACCAAGATGAGCAATAATTGTCTGAGGTTTCTAATTTAAAGTCCCCCTCCACTGAAAAATGTGATTTGCTTGTTATCACTTGGATACTTTAACTTCAATGTGCAGAATTTGGCCCATGTGCGTAAGTTTAACACTAGAAGGCTGTTTTACAATCATCTGCTGTTTTTTTTCTGGCCTTGCCTTTAAGATATGGCGTGACTTTGTGACATCACACACAGTTTGGAATCCAGCCATGGTCATGATGATGTGATAATATAAACATGGTTATATGAATAGGACAACGATCCAAGACATAATACTAGATTAAACTATTTCTTACATTTTCGGTAATCCAGGGACTTCAGGAATATTGTAGTAATACATGTTAAGAATATGTAGGCCATTTAAGTTTAGTTTAGTTTTGTCAACCCACATTTTAATACATTGCTGTAAATATATATAAATATATATACATTATATGTACATATAAAAATATATATGCCTTTTTTTACAGCAATGTATTAAAATGTATGTTTTTAAACCAAGGCATATATATATGTATATATATATATACATATAGATATGTATATATATATATATATATATATATATTGTAATACTTTTTTATAAATGAGCAAAAAAAATATCACAAGACTTGTAGATCTTCTTCAATAAATTTAAAGTAAACTTAATCTGCTACTTATTAGAGAATTCTCTGGAAAAACATTTTATCAGAATTTTAGCGCTCTGAAGGTTAATGCAGGCAAAACACTTTTCAATAATAAATCATAGAGTAGATTCCAACTGTGGTTGACTTCCCACTCTCCTTGTGCGCCCCCTGGTGTCAGAACATATTAAACACTGAAATACACTGAAGGTTACCATAGTTTGAATCAGCTGTCTCTTCCAATGTGTATTTTTGCAACATTTTGATAAGAATTACAAGTTATTAGGATAAAATAAACATGTTTCAGGCTTGACAGTATTAACTTCCATCCTGAGCATTAGCTTTTTTATCAGCCTCAGTGAGATAGTCCTGGTCAGCATAGATAAGAAAGCCCGTGAAGGTGCTGTCTGTCCAGAAAGGGTCAAAGAAGAGTCCGTTCTGTTCAGAGTAGAAGATCTGCAGCCACACCTGGTCTGACTTCTGCAGATGGAGGACAGTAGAACCAGAGGCCACATCATGGTTCCCTGTATTTGCATCAAACGTCTTGATCTTGTACTGTCCATTGTGGACCAGCCCGATGGCCAGGTGCTTATTGGCCAGAGTGATATCGTAAGTGAAATAATAGACCCCGGGGATGACACAGACAAATTTCCCACTGCTGGCGTTGTAGTGACCTCCCTCGTTCAGCATGATCCTGCTGAAGCGGATTGGCAGTCTTTCTTTGGGGTAGCTCTTTGTCACCGCCACTGAAAAGGCTGATCGGGCTGTACTGCCACAGTTGCAGCCTCCAGGAGCTCCTTGCTCACCCTTGTCACCCTGCTCTCCTTTTGGTCCTTGTTTTCCAGCCGTCCCAGGTGTTCCTCGAAGTCCCTTCAGTCCTCGAGGTCCAGCCTTGCCTATGACACCTTCACGCCCTGTCACACCTGGCTTGCCTTGGTTCCCGGGCCTCCCTGGATCACCTGAAAACAGAAGCGAAAGGATGAAGGACTAAAAGGACTGAAAAGCACCGCAATCTGATTTTATACCGCACAGTTTATTGTCTGCTCTGGTGGAACCTGTGTCCTAGTTTTGGCACTGGAGTGTATCAGGTTAACATGTATTTTGTGTATGTAACCATTTGTTATGTTGACATTGGCTGTACCTCCTTGTTGGTGAGATCCGACAGAAAGGAACTTAAGTTACTGTTATTCATGTCATACCTGTTATATGGTACATGTATATGTGTGTGTGCGTGTATATATACACACACACACACACACACACACACACACACACACACACACACAATTATGTTTATAAATGATTCTTAAACAGACCATGATGAATAATGTTGATAAAACAATGTTAAATATGTTGTTTGAGCTGTTAAAGGCAGCCAAATTACAACAGCAGAGATTCAATCAGTGAGTAAATACCTCCCTCTCCCTTTTCGCCCTTCGCTCCATCTTTCCCGTCTGGGCCATCCTTCCCAGGGAGACCCATGGGACCCATGGACCCTGGTGATCCAGGGGCTCCAGGGTTCCCTGCAGGCCCCACTGGGCCTGGCAGGCTGCAGACCAGCTGGGAGGAGTGGATGGTGATGTTTCGACCTTTCTTGAGTGAGGCATTTGTTGACTGGGAGAAGACAGCTGACAGCAAACAGAACATCACACATATCTGGAGCATGATGGTCCCTGTAGAGAAAAAGTAACTCTTCACAACAACATATTTGTTTTAGGTTTGAGTTAGTCATAATCAGATGATTTACAGAACATAAAATGTGCCCAGTTAAAGAGTGTGAAAAGGAGAGCAGAGAGTACATGCATATTATCTACAACTAGAATCAGAGAAAAAACATGTTGAGCAGTTATTGCATAAATGTTGTGGTTGGTAACATGCTGTGACTCAATGCCTGAGACATACACACATAAATAATCCATAAATAATACATAAATCAAAGCAAATAATAGTGTTAAAGGCGTGTTTTTGTGAAGGGTGTGAACCAGCCTTTTCAAAAACATGGAGAAACAACTTACCAGTTGAGAAATTATGACCCATGGGCATTTTTCAGCTCTGTCCAAGTCCTTTTTCTGTATGAGAGTGCACAAACTCTCCTACATGATTTTCCAATAATCGGTGAGATTTCATTCTGCAAAAGACGTGCGGCAGAGAAATGTGCAGCCCAGTGAATCACAGTCCATAACATCCGCCCTGTTTACACTGCCAAAAAATACTTTCACCATGATGTCATTAAATTCAAGTCAGTGCAGCCGTGTTGTACAGCTGAAGTGGTGACGCACCGAGTGTTCACGCTCACACTGTGGGAAAACAGGACACTATAGCACAGACATGATAAAACATAGAGAACAAAGTCAACAGTTACAACTTTGTTCAGAATCAAACAGCACAAGGTGGTCTGCAGAAGTTTATAGAATGCACTGTGAATATTACCAGATGTGTTTATGGCAAAGCTGATAGCTGAGAGACCAATAAAAGTGTTGCAGCTGTTGGGTGAGGCAGCGCCTGGAGCTGAGCACTCTATACTGCATTTACCTTTAACTGGAACCATGTGAACAGAAATTACATAAACTGATTTTGTGTTGCGGGTTTCCGTGTGATCACAAAATCCTACAGCCGTCAAAGAATTCAAATGAGTTGGAATAATATTCAACTTGTGTGACAGTGACAAAAACTATTCGATATCAAACATCAGTGACCTCCAAAACACTTCCTGACTGAGTTGACTGTTAGATTTGACTCAAGTGCAACCCCACTGCTATTTATGAAACAATGTACATCAATCTCATAAAGCTGAGATCTGTTCCGTGCAAATTTTGACAACAGATAACTTGTTTAAAACCTGAACAAAATATTTTTCATTTTTTCTTTCAGTTACTTTCATATTCAAATGTCGCACAATACTTCTCTATCCATCATTAATGACTTAATAAATTACCATTATTACAGGTGGATAATTTAACATCTGGGTTAAATGATTCAAAATTATTTTTGGTAACTAGACATGCAAAAATGAATCAGTTAATTAATTAGTTGTCAACTATTAGTTGAATCCCCAGCAATTTTGATAATTTGTTTGGGTCATTTGTTACCATTGTGTCTCCATGGTTACTGATGCGTTTTCATGGTTATTGACATGTCTCCAGGGTAACGGACGTGTTTCCAAACTTACATGCGTGTCTCCATGGTTACAGACACTTCTTCATGGTTACGGATGCGTTACCATGGTTGCGACATGTCTCCATGGTTACCAGCGTATCTCCATGGTTACAGAGAGTTTCCATGGTAACAGAGAGTTTCCATGGTAACAGAAGTGTTTCCATGGTTTTATAACTACCTACTTATTTGATATTCAGCATTCTGATTATCGGTATCAGTGTTTCTGATCGCTGATAAAATGAAGAAATTTAAAAATGCAGTACTTTTGCTATGATGGAAAAGACGTTATGGTGGAAAGACATTGTTACATACGACATTACTGTAGATATAAATGATCAGAATGCAGCCCAACACTAATATTTAGACATTTAAGTGCACAGCAGACCGCCATACCAAAGTCATTGATCTGCCTAGTGACATTAACATCTATGAGACACTGACCAGAGAGAGAGAGAGATAGAGTATTATACATTTGTGGTTTCTCTAATCTTTTGTGAAACAAAATATTTTCCTGCCCTCAACCCATAAACTTCAGGTTAAGAACTTCTTTTAAAAATACAAAAAAAGCTAATTATCAGTTACCTTGTCAGTATCAGCCATGAGATCATTAATGGCAGCCCTATTGATAATACTAAAACATTAACAGTGATGTTAGTCAATGTTCATTGTCTATGTAAATAAAATAAACGTTTAACACAAGCACAAAGCATTCAGACAAATATATATTTTATTATAAAAATGCATTATCCCATTAAAAGTAGTTCTCATCCTCAAATGACTATAACAACTTAGGGTGGCTGCCTGATCTAAGAAAATTGTACATTTTACAACATTTTACCGCGGAACTGATTAAGTGGAACTCAAAAACTCCCATCACTGATGCTTTATCAGCCTGCAGCATCAAAAACAAAAAGTTTGCAAAATGAAATATACAAGAGGTGTACATCAATTCTGTCACGACTGTAAATCAAACAGAAGCTCCTGCTGTGGGCTAACAAGATGAGGCTTATTTCCACCGAGCAGCAGCTCTGGTAGAGTCCTCTAGAGTCCTCGGGGAGGGTTGCGGGGTGTCTGCAGGGATGAAGAACAGCTCACTGTCCCAAAAATGAAGCCATGGGATCATCTGGTCGGCAGCGTTTCATGCGGAAGGCCTCCAGCTCCTCCTCTGTGGGCGCCTTCACCTCCATAAGGCTGTTGTACGGCCTCTTCCTCTCATCTATCTGCATTATTGCGTCTACGTGCTTCACCCACTTGTCCTCTGCCTCTAGCGCCTGGGAGGAGGAAACAGGTTGGAGATCAGCCTCAAAGAAATGAGCCAAACTGGAGATACAGACAGATGAACACAAAAATGACTTTACCTTCTTCAGCTTCTCCTTCTTCTTCTCCTCATCCTCTGAATCACTGCTGTCAGAGGTGTGCTTCTTGTTCTTTTTGCTCTTCTTTTTCTTCTTCTTCTCCTTCATCTTGTCCCGATGCATCTGGAGATTAAAAACATTAGAATTACATCTACATTTCCACTGGAAATAAAAACAAACAAACAAATCGTTAAAAGTCACTTACCTCCAGCAGAGACTTGGGCTCTTCTTCTTCCTCCTGAGGCTCAGCCAGTCCCTCCTCAAATGGCACACAGTCTGTGTTGCTCTTCAGGTTACAAAGAGAACAAAAACAGCATGCAAGTTAAAAAAAAAAATTAAGTGAAAGAGCCCTTGATCCCTGTTAGTACATCCACTTACGATTCTAACTCCGATGTCTCCTGTGCAGTAGCTCTGTTTGACCATGGAGTGGCAACACTTGTATCCCCAAAAGCCATCTTTCCAGTAGGAGCCCCAAATACACTAAAGAAAGAAGATTATTTTAGAATAATGCGAACAAAATGTGTCCAAAAAGTAGTTTTCCGCGGTCTCCCCGGCGTCCTTACAGTGTGGTTGTTGATGAGCACATCCTCCTCATATTTGGAGCGAGCCACGGCCTTCTCGAGCCCCTTCAGTACAGCGCCGTGACGAGAGTACTCCAAATAGTCCTCCGTCTGGGCCAACAGCAGCTCCCGTGGCGGTGCATCCAAGTGCTCTTCGCCTCCATACTGATTGTTGCATAGAAAGCAGAAACATCAGCAATGAAGTCCTCAGCCAGGATGAATACTTAAAACTGTATACTGTACAACTATGGGCTGAGAGAGACATATTGAACTCTTGACGACACATCTCTGCTTCCATTAAAAACCGACGCTACACTCGGACACAGACTGTAGCCTAGATTTTCCAGATCCATTTTGCAGTGGGAAATGTAATTAATATGCAGCTGCTATTAACGAAAGATTAGAGCTGTGTACCTTCTCTAGGATGCCATCCCTCTGTTTCTCTTTAAAGTCCTCCTTCTTGACCTTGAAGGACTTGTGGAGCAGCTCCAGCTTGGTGGGGTCGGCCTGCAGATGCACCTCAGAGCCTCTCTCATAGGCCTCCCAGGCAAACACTGTCACAAGATGAAGAAATCATCATTATTTACACGCTACAGTGCAAATACATGCACAAGAAGCTGGAAAATATCTTAGTGACTTACACTGCGTTTGAGCCATGGTGATCGTGTCCCCGGAATAGCGAGCAAAGTTGTCTCCAGCATACCCCACTCTGTCAAACAAAACAGCTTTGTTACATTCAATATTATTATTCAATGTAGGCCACTGAGAATGTTGGACCAATCAGGAAACAAAGTCACTTACTCGTCAGGGTTCATGCCAGTGTTGGAGTACGGGTTCTCCCTCATAGCTCGAGTCTTTGGATCATAGTATGCCGAGTTCGGATCCAAATTCCTCAAGTACTGTGAGACAAGGACATTAGAAGTTCAAATGGTTGGTCGCATCAGGGTTAAGGCAACAATTCATTAGACATCAGAGGCAACAGTACATGGTCCACCAGACAAAAGATCCAAAAGTTTGACCACAATGAGTGTAAAACAATAGCTCAGAGCAGAGAAAAGGCCTGTGTTTGCAGACATGTTTCTTACTTTGGCTGTGTCTTCTCTGATACGCAGATTCCTGACTGTGATTCGTCTCTTGGAGTCAAAGTTCTGACCGGGCATGTCGATGTCGTCTGCATATTTATCTTCATCCTCATCCTCGCTGTCGTGTTCCCGCTCCTGCAGAGAAAGAATTGAAAAAAAAAAAAGAATTGATTGGTGTGTAGACAGGAGTTTGACTTTTCCTTCTTAAGTTAGACAACAATAGAATTCATTATTATTAAAATGTTCACATTACAGAACACTTACAGTTTGGTCCAGTTTTCCAGATGCCAACTCATCCTGAAGCTTCTGGGCCTTCAGTGTGCGTTTGGCCTGAGTGGCAGAGACAAATGGAGAGTCAGATTCACGTGGGTAACAGGAAGCAGATGAAACAGTTTCAATTGTCTTTGACAGCTTTCTTATCAGATGGGAAACGCTGCAAATATACATTAGTTCAGACTTCAGTGCATCTCTGCTACATTTGCTTGATTCATACGCCAACAAAAAAAAAAAAGCTCTGTTTTAATTAATTTATTTTTTGTTGTGCATAGTGTTAAACCAAGCTTACTTTACCACTGGACTGCTTACCAGATCTACTTTGCCGTACTCTTCCACAATGCGCTGGTGCTCCTCAGGATCGTACCCGTTCCACCGGTCCCGCTTCCCATCATAGTCCAAGTCAATTGACACCTGAGATTGTTCATCTGGAGCTATGCCTGTGCCTGTGAACTTTGCGCCAACTTTTCTGGGTCGCTGAGACAAAAGTGAAGGTCAGAGTTACATTTTATCTATTACAGATATGACATTCTTTTAATGCACAGCATTAGAAAGTCGTGAAAGCTCATCTCTATTGTAAGACGATTACTTTAATCCATTTTACCTCCAAGCAGTCCTTTTTCTTGTGTGTTAAGGCCCCGCAGTTTTCACATGCTCCCTTACGAAACTTAGTGGTGACAGAACCCTGTTTGAAGAAGAAAAAAAAGAGAGAAAGAGTCATTAAGATCATTTTATATCAATTTGAAACGGCTACATTAAATAACTAATTGATTCACTATCACCTCTTGCACTCCTCTCTTGTACCACTCGCCAATGGATGAGTACTGCTGCTCAATTTCACTTTGTGGCCTCTGATGCTTTAGTGTGGGCCTTTTGGAGGGATCGATGTACCAGGGCACTGATGAAATGTACTGTGGGATGTGAGGGTTGATGTCTCTGAAAAAGAAAAAAAGTAACACAAGCAGTACTTTACCAAATGTAGGCATAAAGGTCAGTTAACTCATTATTAGAAGTACCAGTCAGCCTATGGAAGCAGTTGTTTCATGTCTTCTTGTGTTGCTTTGGAGGACCTTTATTATGTCTTACAAAATAACCTGATTGTTCTCATTAGGTTTATTCCAGCTTCGGCTTGAAGACAATTAATAGCAGAAAGCTTACATTACAAACTGAGGGAGGTTGCCTCATGCAGGACATTTGTGAAGGATTAGAAATGGAAAAAGATACCCATGTTTAATGCTGGCAAGCGTTCACAGCAACTCAAGACAGCCGTGTCATGGCAGACTCAAGCAAAGAAAACCCAATGATTAGCCGATTAACAATAAACGATAATCAATTTACGGTTTGTCATTTTTCAGGAAAAATGTCAAACACTTGCTTGCTTAAATGCAAGTTATTGCTGCTTGCTTTGTCATTCATAAGACTATAAGAGTCTTTCTGTTTTAAAACTATTGGTTGGACAAAATAAGCAATCTGAATATGTCACTCTGGAAACTGTGATGAGCACTGATCTTTTCTTGACTATCAAATAAACTACTGTGGGAACAATCGATAATTGTTAGCTTCTGCTCCATCCAATATGACATGAATGTGGCATCACCAGGTAAGGGAGACCACATGAAAGACGCCTTACATGTAAATTTAGTACGCAGCATGTTAAGATTCATCCAAGGAAGCTGACGTTTACGAAATGATATCACAGTACTCTGGTCCCTGCTAGCATCCAGACGTGACACAGCTGTGAGCTGGACTGGAGCGCCACTCTCGGTGCAGACATAAACTTACTTTCCCTCCTCGTCTACCTCAGCTGGAGCGTTTCCCAGCTTCCTCTGCTCCTCCAGCTCCTTCTTCTTCCTCCAGTCCTCCCTGGTCATCTTCTTGGGCTCATCCAGCCCCACGATCCCCTCCGAGCTGGTCGCAGGATTGGTAGTAGCCTCCTCGGTCATGACTGAACCTGCCACCAGAGATGCACCTTATTACATTACCTCTCAGAATCGCCAACTAACATAGCGAAGTGTGAACACAAACCCATCCAGAATAAACATCTCACTGTACCCACCCAGCAGTGAGCGCAGTTTGTTTACAATTATACAAGTTAAAACAGAAGCTATTTCGTCACTATAACGTTAGCTGATCTACATGAGCTGTTTACCTTCTGAGCGACTACAACGTGTAAGAAGCAACTTATCTCGTACACACTGATTAAATAAATAACCATACCTTGGTAAGATCCAACTAATCACACCGTGGTTGATATTTCCTTCGTAAAATTATTACTTCTCTCGATACTGGGCTCTGTGTTTGAGCTGGTCCGTTGTGTTTGGACTAACACACGACCGTCGCCATTTTACATCAACTGCAGCTACGTCACATCCGGTCTTCCTCCGTGACGTTGATATCAACAGTCACCGGCGGAAGAGAGCGACTTCTTGTGGACACAGCAGCCGCAAGGACAGCGTTGTTTAGCACGGCGGTGCTATCTAATCGATACCTGAGCTTTCAGAGCGCTCAAAAGCACTATATGAACTGATAAAGGGCCCTACAGTGGTTCTTTGTATTCATTATATTGATCTGTCTCTGTCTTAAATGAGGAGCATTTCTGTTTTATGACATGTTTTACTTTAATATGTGTGCTATTTGTGTTGCGGAAAGGGATTAAAAGGGTCCTAGCAGCTCAGTTCTTCCCCCAAGAGCTTGATGGAGCCATGACTGATAATGATAAAGAAAATAATGTCTACATAAGGCAAAGCTTTAAATGGCCTGGACTGTGTATGATTTGAAAGGTTTATGATGATAACATATGATGCATATGTGATCTCGAGAAAGTAAGTTTGTAGTTTGTCACGAGCCAAAATGCTCATTCTTGATATCAACATTTAAGTTCTTACTAGTGGAAACGTTAATCTTTGATATCTGTAACTTAGTTAAAAACCTTTAGTTGATATGTCAACTGATGGAAAACCATTATATTCCAACTCGTGGCAAAATCATTATCGGTATTTACTACTGTTCTGACATTACAGATATCATAAATAAAATACCAAGTATCTAAAATTTTGATCTGGTTAGTCAAGATTAAAATTATAATAATTATGTAATCGGGGCTTCATACCATGGTTAGCCAAACTTGGCGTAAAAACGGTGCTTGTAGTAGAAACCTCAGGTAGAAACATAATCAGACAGGTAACAAGAAGCACAATGAGTAACTAAAAACTACATTAAGAAGTAATTGCTTATTTATCAAACATGCAAATTTTAGTATACAGCAGTGCTGCCTCAACTCCATTAGACAACAATTCTCATGCCAGATGTGACTGTAAGGAAAGGAAATATCGGATACCAAGTGAATAAGTACTTAGATTTTATTATCTAACTTAGTGAATGGGACAGCAGTGATGAATGAAAAACAAATGTTAGTTAAATCTGTGATGCTTTTTGACTCTTTGAAATGTTATGACATCACTTTGTTTTCTCTGCGTCTCCAATCCTGAGCTCTGACCTACCCGTTTGGAGGAAAGAAGGATGCACTCCTGGAACGAACGGGCCGATGTCGCAGTGAGATTAATCACCTAAAGCCCTCGATAGCTCCAGTGGGTTTACTTTTTTTTGCATTCCTCAGAAGCACCAAGCAGGTATTGTTGTGCTTGACTGTAACATAGACCAGTGGGAACACTATTCTGATCGCTCTTGTAATCAGAAGGACATGTTTAAGACAGTAACAACGCAAGATGCCGTTATGAAGACAGTTTGGTCAGGTGTAACTTCTAACCTTTTTCTTATATTCCAAAAGTTTTAAAAAAGGCCAAAAAATGTAAACAATGTTGAGAACAAACAAAAGAACATAACAGCACCAGACACAAATAAACATATTGACAGAAGTATAAAGAGATGGACTGAGCCAATCCTCGAGCCTTAGCACCAGTACACGTCCCCGCTGTCAGTCCAGCAGTCTGGGGATGAGAAGGCAACGCGGTACCAAAGTGAAGGCAGTGTCGCGTTCAGGTAGGTACCAAAATAACAAACTCTCGTAGTCCTTCTCTAACTTTGTCGTCCCTCGAACGTCTACTGAGAGTTTCTGCTGAGTTGTTCTGAAGGAGCAGATGGACTGAGTCACTTGTCATCGTCCTCCACCCTCCCCCACTCCTCCACGTCCTCCCCCTCCACCTCTCCATCGTCCGCATCTTCGTCCACATAATCACCCCAAGTGTCATACACGTCCCCTCCTTCATCCTCCTCCTCGTCCTCCACCAGGTCACCTCCATACACCGGCTCGTCCTCCTCATCTTCCACGATCTCCATCTCCTCCATTTCATCCTCATCCTCCTCTGCTTCTTCTTCTTCTTCATCATCGTCTTCGTCATCATCGTCGTCGTCTTCCACGTCTTCCATCTCCAACCCGCACACCTCCCCGTCCTCCACTTCCCCGTCCTCTCTCTCGTCCTTGGAGGAGTTGGGGGTGGAGAACGCATCCCCTTCAGTCCTGTCTGCGAGGTAGGACCTGTTGGAGGGGACGAAGCTCGAGGTAGCAGTTTTTGTGTTGATGTAGAGGCGGGGAGGCGGTCCCGGCAAGGCTGTCGCAGCCTGGCCGGCAGAGGAGGTGATGGGGACGGGGCCGGCTCTTCTGGAGTCTGGGACCAGCGTGAGGGGCGTGGCCCCGGGCCTCATGGAGGTCATGCTGGGCACGTATTCACGGATCTCCCCCGGCTCCAGCGGGTCAGGCCCACAGGGGTCATGTTCGCTGCAGGACAGCTTGCCATCCAGCTTGGAGATGAAGAGCATGCCTTCACGATGCTCCTTACAGTACGAGCTGGGGCACATCTCACAGAACGACGCTGCCTCTTTACCGCAGACGTCACACTGGTGCCAGGGACACTCCCATCGCCCTGGAGACAAGAAGGAAATACATCATGGCAAGTTGTTAAAACTAATAAACCTGTTTTGAATTACAAAAGTTCTGTCTTATAAAACTCATTTACACCCTGCTTAAGGCTTTTGCAGCATAATACGTGCTCCAAGTTGACACAAACAATATCAGCCCTCCACCTCAACTTGCCTGCAGGCCTCTTGGCCAGGTTGAGACAGTCAGCGTGATAGACCTTCGGGCATCCCGGCTTCTTGCAGGACACTATCTGGCCCCCGTCACCACAGCTGAAGCACTCGTCTTCCCTCTCCTTGGTCACTTCTTGCTTGGTCTTCTTCCTTCTCCTCCCTTCCTTGAGTTTCAGTTTCTCCGCTGATGGCTGGTTCTGAACAAGGAAAAGAAAGATTACAAGACAGCTCTTCTTCAAAGGTGTACAATAAGGCCAGTATAGTCTTAACTGAGGGGCGAACGTGCGCTGCGATTTTAAATGTCTAACATAGGCGTTTACCTTTGGCCGAACACCCAGGAAACCACTACAGTTAGGTGCTCCACATTTACAGACAGTTTTCCCATTGCCGAGACACTCCAGGTTGTAGTTGAAATTCAGCTCCACATCTAAAGTACAAGTTGTATTAGATGTATGCTGCGCCAGACATTCCTACTGTTAGATAACACAAAAAGAGAAGTGGGTCACCGCTCAAACCTTTTGGGATGTCTTGTAGAGCAAATAGCCCCACTCTGGTGTCCCCGTTGACAGTCCACTTCTGAGTCTCACAGTTTGGCTGACAGCAGTGGTTCATGAAGCGAGCTTGGTTCCCTTTGGGCCCGGCATCAATGATCCGGTCCTGGAGGAACAAAAAAATAAAAAATAAATGGTTTGAACAGAGCATGTGGCTGACATTATGAATCCAGTAGATTGCGAAGCTCTGTCGTATACAGAGTGTTTGTAGCCTTCAGGCTCAGAGAAAAGGTTGGGTCATTTCAAGAGTACCGATCACATTATGTCAGCACTATGTTTAGTGCATCTGCGTGAGAGACTCATTTAGAGTATAAAGAGAAAGCGTGAGTGTGAGAGCGAGACTACGCAACGCCTGCAGCTTGTACAATTACAGTGAGTCATGGTGATGGCGAGCCAAAGTCACAGTTGTGGTTACACTTTTCAAAACTCCACAAAGTCACCACCCGCTGCAGTATGTGAAATTGAAATGCATAGCCGACTAGAAAACACTCTCTGACCCGGGGAAACACCTGCTCAAACACAAACTTTATCCACAAACTGAGGAGTGTAAGTTTTATTTTTTTTACTAGTATGAGCCATCATTCATCGACATGCTTTTAGTTTTAGTAAGTGTGAAACCTCCATGTGAAACCACTTGATTTGCTCAAGCTACAGAGAAATATTACAGTATACAAGCACTGCGGTGGTGACAACATCATGACAGACAATGCCAGTGTTTCCTCTAGTCAATGGATAAGGAAGACTTGACTCTGCAATTGCGTATTGCTGCCCTCTACTGTTTGTTATCAGCAGGGTTTGTACGCATTTTCCATAATCAAATTCAATCAAATTACATTTACACAGACACAGAAATGTGGCAAATTAAGGGGAAAAAACAAAAGTGTTTGTTTCATATTGTGTCACCTCTCTGTATTTAGACATAGAATCCTAAATGAAGTGGCTGAGCAAATAGGAAATAACTTATTATGAATGTAAAGCACCTTTCAAACCCTTAAAACACCACACTAAAAGTCGAGCGTTTTAGAGTTTTAACATAGTCCAGTTCTGGGCTGAGATTCCATCATTTTCTTCATTTTAATCCAGTTATCTAGACTGAGGAAAGTGTGTGCAGAGTAAAAACCGCTTCACCAGCTGCTCACAGGTCTTTTAAAAGCTTCCTCCTCTGAGGCAACGCTGGCACTACACTCCATCTGCTGACATTTTTTAACAACTGAAATTTCATTTTTGTTATTACAGAGAAAGTTAAGTACAGATAGAAGTAATGTTGACAGTACCAGTACCAGTAGATCCCTGTGAAAGTGACATTCTGGGATCAGGAAATGCACCAAATTGGGTGCCGGTGCCTTAAGTGGCTCCCACTGCCAAATTAATGTGGTCGGTACCCTTCAGAGCACCCAGTTCAGTATTCGACCCTAACACTCAGAATCACCTTGTCCAGTGTAAGCATGTAGAAGTTACAGATGTCGTTCTCCTGCGCGTGTTTGATTCTGGCTCGACATTCCTCTTCATCGATCACCTCTCCCACATATTCGCTCACAAAGGCTCCCTGCAGAACAAGAGACAAAGAACAGGCACTGTTAGTTAATCAACACAGCGAGATTCATGTGAGTATTACAGTCACACACATTCGTCATCTAGTGATTTCTTCTAAAATACCTTCTTGATGTCCGACACAGCACGCAGACCCCAGCCGCAGGACAGCGTCCTGTAAATCTCCACATTTGAGTACTCGCGCTTAGTGAAGGCCTGGTTCTGACAACGCTCCCCTGCCGCACACACCTGAGGGTGGCACTCGTACATCAGCATTCGATTAATGCACTCCGAGTCGATGCCACATGGGTTCTCGTCAGACGCCTTACAGTTACAACGGGGAATCTCGGACAGGTCGGCAGTAATGATCTGCACCTTCCCAACCGGCCGGTTTACCTGAGAGACAGAGACAGGGGGGTGATGTTTTCACCAGACATCTCAGTGAACTGCTCTTTAAGTCAGGCTAGAAAATAATAGATGAGCATGTGGTGACATGCGATACCCTAATGTGCCGGTAGGGAGGAGGTTTCTTGTCATTCTTTCTGTCCTCCTGAAGCTGCTTCATCTCCTTTTCTGCCTGCAGCTCTTTGAAACGCTCTGCTGCTTCAGTCAGCGCTGAAAAGACAAAATGAATGAATTAAGAGGAGCAGGAACACGTGTTTAATACGAAACAGATAAACACAATTAATGGAAACAAGTACATACCCTTTTTGTAGACTGCATCTGCACCTTTTCCCATTTTCTCTATGTTGTGAGTGTCACCCTCCATGTACGGGAAGACTCTGGCCTGGTACGTCCACACAAAATCTTTGGAGCCAAAGAATTGCACTGGGAACTCTCCCACCTCGTGTTTCATCCTCAAGATGTTACTTGGGACATCTTTGGCCAGACAGACTTCTGCAGGCCACCACCTAGAGAGTTAGATCAGTTTTCAGAAATGCAAATACGGGTGTGTTCGCTGCGGCCTACAGCTGTGTTGCATATGGGGAAGTAATGTCAGGTGACATGGCCTTAAAATAGTACATTATTTGTGGGCTTAATCGTGGTACATTGAATGGCAACAATATCGCAGGGATGACTACTGTACTTTCACAAAATGGTAACACAACGCGATGTTTGATAAATTATCATCAGTTATGTGGATGTAATGACTGGGTTGGTAAAGGCAAGTTTGGACCGAGTAGAGCAGTCTGATAAGTTCATCACTTTACTGTAATGCAGCCTTTCAAAACCGGGAAAAGACAACACTCACGACAGATCAGTGTTGCACCCTCACCTGTATCGTCCCCATTTAACCCACAGAATGTCTTTAATGCGAGGCCTCTTTCCAGCTTTGCAGTCGTTGCAGAACCAGCTGCCCTGAGGCATCTCCATATTCAAACACTCCTGATGGAAAGCAGCAGGACAGGATTCACAGCACAGCAGACTTCCCCCTACAAAATCACAGCAAAAACACACTGATTAGTTGATTGCTTATCCCTTCTGATTGCTTATCCCGTCCAAACGATGTTCAGAATGATGACGATTTGCAATCACATGTTGTCAGAGAACAAGGTGATGTCTTATTTTGTCCAATCAACAAACAGGGGAAATCAAGCAACTCTACACATCTGTGAGGCATAATCAGTAAATAAAAGCCAAATACTGATACATCATCGAAATTGTTGATTGTCAGCTGATCTACGCTGACTTATCATTTTAATAAAGCAATAACAATGAAGACAAGACACAAGATGATAATATCTGTGTTCGTCATGACGGGACCAAACTCAAAACATGCTGTGATGCAACATTCTGAAATATTTATGTTAGATTGCCTGGTCACAGGTGTGTGTGTATGTGTGTGTGTGTGCGCAGAGACAGCATACAAATGGAAGGAAAATCCATTCCAAGGATAGATTTTCCAAGCGGCAAAACAAATGATTCTCTCCTGAAGAAGAAAATGTGCATTTTGCAAAGCTACCGCTTTTTTTAATATCAACATTTGAAACATGGACACAGTTTGGAAAGGTCTATTAAGATCCAGGTTATGTAACAGTTTCACACTTTTACTGCTATTATCGTGCTCGTATTTATAATATATGTTAAACTGTTTTGATGGCAGTTTAAGGACCAGACTTACCTTCAGAGCAGACAAAGCACCAGCTAACATTGATGTGTTCATGGTTCTTGCAGCCCTTGCGGGGAGTGAAGTGGTTTGGGCAGAGGAAGCTGTTGTTTGCCAGCACCAGGCTGCCTGCTGCCATACAGTTGTCATTGGCATGATAGGCCACAGGGCAGCGTACGCACCGAGCCAACCGACCTACGATAAAAATACAGGGGAGCAGCGAGACAGCTTAATTCATGCACATGTGGACAACTAATTAAAGTTTTGTTACAACAACCAGACAACACACTGTGCTCTCAGTCCAATGAATACTTTGTAGAGCTGATAATCAAAAGATAAGCTCCCAAAGGAATCATGTGAATGGTTAAATGAGCCAAAATTCTGCTCAGTAAACTTGAATTTGACTAGGAATTGGTTAACCTTGGCCTAAGTGTGCCAGGTCAGATTGTAAAAATCCTACACAACACACGCTACATCAAGGATGTTGTGTTAACAAAGCATCTCAGGCTGCTGGCTCCATTTCTAATGGCACATGAGCAGAGATGACAAAGAATCATCACCTACAGCTACTCTATTAGGTATAGCATTTACTCAACCAGCCCAAAGCTCCAGAGGGTGAATCATTCATAAAAGATTAATCATTAATCACCAAAACAAATCCTGATGTCTCAGGTCATGAAACTGAAAGCCTATTTATAATGAGTTTAATAGTTTAATAACTTAACTGTTCAATAAGAATGTCTTATTAGCCGGTAAGCAGGTGAGGTCAGCTTTTGCCAACTTGATTCAGGAGCATTAATCACTGCATATGACTTTTTACATTTTGTCACATGACAATAAATTAATTCCTTTGGTTAGGTAGTACAGCACATAGTCCAAACTAAGCGGTTGTACTGCATGGAAAAAACTGACAGAAGATCTCAGATGTGCTCTAAATGTAGCAATTTCTAAATCATTTCTCTTTTCATGTGCCTGTGACTGAGCTCTAAAACATGCACTCTATTCTGCTTGTGCTTTACATCTGGAAGAAGATGTCCAGTCACCCCTGGTGGTGAAGTGACGTCTCAGACTTACAGCTAAGCTCTATTACAGGGCTTTTTGCTCTGGTTCTCAATTTAGTGTTCAAAAAGAGATAAGCACGTAGTGGAGGCTGCTTCTTATTTTCTTCCTCTAATTACTCATCTTTTCATTCTCTTTTGAATCATTACTACAGACAACTTTTACAAGCATTTCCAAGTACAATGATTGTTGGCGCCTCTTTCAAAGACAACTTGATCGTTTCCATTTCCCTCAGCAACAACACAGGACAAAATGTGAGTTTATTCAATCATTTAGTCTATACAAGAAATGGATGGGCAGTAAACCATCCTTTTCCAGGGTGACTGTGTGCCCGATGGCAGACAAAACTGTATAGTGATAGTCAGGGTTTATAGGAAGCCGATATAAATGCTGATAGTTTCATGTATGCAGGGTTTCTGCAGGTTTGAACAAGTCAAATTTAAGACTTTAAGGACCTTTTTAAAGACCATTTTGAACTAAATTTAAGACCGAAAAAGTACGAAAAAGTGCGGTCCCAGAATTACTTTAAAAAATAACCAACTTTTTACATCCAAATCTGTTGCCAAAATGTTTAGCAACTGCGTTCCAAATCCAAAGCACCTCGGTGTTGAGCCAAAGATGGTTTGAATGTCGCTTAAATGCGAGACAGCACAGGCAGTGCAGAGTTCGGGTCGAGAAGAAGAACTGGGAACTGGTGAAAAAGGCTTACAAGAGTGTGTGATAGTGTGACTTCGCTGGAGACTTTTAGAAGCTGACTGGTGTTTTTCCGATTTTGTGTGAGACACCAGCGCTTTCACACCAAGTATGCCCAAATTTAGGGTCCACTTGCAGAGCGCACACTGTGCTTCAGATTCATTATGAGGTTTGGATTTTAACCAACTGAATTCTGGTTGTTCAAGCCAACACTTGTTAAAATTACACTATCCCTCTGGAACTGGCTAAGTGTGTGGTGATAAATTCCGACCAGGCTGTTGGCAAAATGCCACTTAGGTTCCTGGTTAGAAAGAAGTACTACACACGGAACTAAATGTGAATCTCACCAACACATTTCCCCAAAACAAAACAAAAAGAAAGGTGACGACGGAAGCGGTATATGAATGTACATATTTAAGACATAACTAAATGTAATTTAAGACCTATATGCAAAATATGGAGGTATTTAAGACCTAAAATTGAGATTGTCAAATTTGAGACTTTTTAAGACTTTTTAAGACCCTGCAGAAACCCTGTGTATGATACTGTGAAATCAATAGGTATCATATATTATGAGCCTTAAATCCACAGATAAACCCGGAGCATACCTTTAGAGCAGTTGTTGAGGGGGTTGGTGATGTGGCAGGAGAGACACACGTGCAGAGGGCAGCGAAAGCCTTTGTTATGTGGCTGCGTGGCTGAGAAGGCCAGTATACAGTCGGTGTGGTAGAACTTCCCACACAATGGTATCATGCAGCGCTTCACCCCATTACCAGACTTCTTACACACAAAGCACACGTGGACACCTGAAAGCAACAGAAAGCATTTATTAACTCACACATGTAAGGGCAAACACTTTATTTCATGATCTGCGGCAGACACTAGGTGAACCTACCAGTGTTGCATTCACGACAGAGGAACTTTCCCTTGGGAGCCGCTGACAGGCCAATACACTGCGCATGAAAGGCTCCATAACAGTGGCCGTCACACACCAGCAGGTCGCCTGTCCTCTCACACACCTGCAGAAAAATACCAGCAAATACAGGATAAGAAACATGATAATGATCACTCTCTATAAAAAAAAAGAAAAAGAAATGATGTGTGAGAACAGAAGCCAAGCCATACAAAACGTTTCACTTTCTGGTCAATGATCTCACCTGACACACATTCTCCTTTAAGGATGTGGCGCCTATTTTGCCTTTAACATCCACTTGGGAAGAGAGGCTGTCATTCAAACCGACAGACAGCACCTACGGAGATAAAGAAGGGGATATTGTCACTCAAGCACACCGCTACAGCGAGGCTACAGGTTATTTTCCTCTCGGATAGATGACCAATCATTGATCATGCGCACCTCTGGTTTGGGAGTTAGTGTTCCAGTGTGTGTATCTTGTGTCTCCTCAGTGTCACAGGCCTCCAGCTCCACCTCCGCCTCCGCCTCGGCCTCCTGCTTGGGGGTCTTAGATCCTCGGGGGCTGGGAGGTCTTTCTGAAGTGAGGTCCTCGAGGAGATCATTGCTCTCTGAGTGCTGGGGGGCAGGAGCAGGTGCAGGTGCAGAGAACGTGCCGGGTACAGGCTTCTCCTTCTTCAGAGATCCAACCTATCCAATGTCAGATTTCATTGTGTTTAGGATGGTGAAATGTATTTCTAGCGTCGCATTGTTTGGTGGGATATGAGTATAGGAATTGTATTTGTGTAGTACCTGAGTTTTCTTGACTAACACTTTCATCTCTGAAGTAACTCCACTGTATCGCTTTAGATTCTAGAAAAAAGACAGATGGTGGGAAACAGTCAATATTTCCAATGCTTCTCCAAAACACTTACTGGACCGTTTTGTTTTTCCCCTTTCTCAAAGATTAGCCGGCTGGTACACTCCCACACAGCCATCGAAGTCTAAACATACCTTCTTCTTCGTAGGAGCAGCAGCCACTTCTTCTATGGCACATTCCAGCACCCTGTGCGACAGCTTTCTCGGCCTCTTTCTTTCTTGTATTAATAACCCTGTATCTGAAGTAAAAATAACAATAATGCAGCATCTGTTCAAATGTTATCTCATAAACAAAAAGGTCAAATATTTATATCATCATATCTATTTTCACATCATGCAGCAAGACAGCTTACACTGGATTAAAAAAAAGATACTTTAACTTAATTTACCAGATTCAGGAGGTAGATCAGTTTCTTCTGCTGCCTCTGTGTCATGAGAAGGTTGTGTTGTGGCTGGAGATACGGAGGCTGCAATTGGAGAAAGCTCATCCTGAGATGGACTCTGTTCCGGCTCTGACGGAGCCTCAGTGGGCTCTACAGAAGGCGAGGACGAGGTCGAGGCTGAGGTAATAAGTCCTGGTGTTGTGCTGAGATCATGGAGTGCTGTCATCCCTGATGTCTGCTCGTAAACACATATAAAAGAAGCAACATTGGCGTACATAAAATACGTTGTTTCCGTTTGATTACACAGGATGAACTCACCAATGTTTATATTTGTTTCTGGAATGAGATGTTGTTGAAGCTAACATGAATTTTTGCTAATAATAGTTCTCTATAATCATTTATGACCCACTAGAACTGTGTGGCGGGGTCTAGTTTTGTAACCTGGTGTGTTTGAGACATTCATGTGAGTGAGTATCCCCAAGCCAATAATAGTCTGCAGGGCTTGAGGGCCGCAGGTGGTGAACCGGGCTGTGTTCAGGCGACTGCGGTCAGGGGGGCGCATGCTTCAAGTGTTACTGAGCCGGGGGCGAATGGCCAACTTCGAACATTTGTGTTTACAGACCGCAATAAACAAATCCAGAGCTCATTCTGCCTTGAAGCTAGCAAGAAGACCATAACTGATGGGATGATGTGCTTATTTGTACAGACAGTCAGAATAGTGTGATTATTATGGTGTGTAGTTATGCTCTAAAAACTTACTTACTTCACACATTACTTCTGAAAGGACAGGGAGATTAGTTTTATATTTACAGTGAAGTGCAATTGAGATTGTAGCTGAATCTGCCGGATAGACAATAAGCCTGGGTTTTCGAATGGGTTGTAAAATCTGCCTGACTGTACTGTAGTTGCGGTGTGCTCTCACTTGTATTGTTGTGAAACTACAAGGAAGAGGACCATCTTACCATTTTGGAAGATTCTGAGGTGTGTTTCTTTGATTTCTTTTTTGGGACAAATATTTGTTCGTAGTCCTCAGTTGATTCCAGGAGCCGTTTAGTTGGTTTCCGGAGACGTTTGTTCTCTGAATTTCCTGTGTGTACACACGTGAAATACACTTACACATCTGTTCATTTGTCATATGTTTAAAGCGACATGCAAATGAGGCTGAATCCACAGCTGATCAAGAAGAAGTCCCGAGTGTCTCATCCCAAGAACTATACAGTTCTAACATTTTATCACTCATCTGACCACCTCAGTAGAAACTAGACAGAAGCAGTTTGTGTCTTACCAGCAGAACTGCTCATCTCTGAGGTGAACGAGTCCCTCTCTGCCTGCTTCTCAACTTCGTGATAAAGCTCTGGCGGTGCTTTCATGGCGTAAGACCCGTTCATCTCAGTGGAAACCTCACTTATACTTTCAACTTTATTTCCAGCAGCCTCCTCAACCAACTGCCAGCGTTTCTTTGGAGCCACTGCGGATCCTGAGTTCTTATCGAGGTAGCTGGCCGGAGGATCAGCAGCAATGGGAGGACGAGACCGAGGATTAGCCAAGTCGGCGTGACCACTAACAAACTCCCTGCCATAAGCTAAGTCAGCCAGGTCTGAGGAGAGGCCAGGTATACTGAGTTTCAGTTTGGCAGGTAGTCTTTGTTTTCTACGCTGCTTGTCTGAGGACCCAGTCTGAGAGTGAACAGGAAAGTCTTCACAATGGTAGGTGTCAGCTGTCATGATAGCTTTAGTCCTATTCTTGGGTTTCACTGCTCTGGATGTCGTGGATTTCCCTGACTGCCCATTCTCTGTTTTGATCCTTTGCGCGAAACCGTCACAAGAACCTGTGTTTCCTCGGATAGAAGTAGGGATGACCAGGGGTTCCTCTTTGATCAGGACTGGTGATGGGGGCACGGTCAGGGGTTTACCTTTTTTTTCTCTGGTATCATGCATATCTTTCAGGAGCATCAGAAAGGTACTGAATTTATAATTAGAATCAGGCCGGAACGCCGTCGCCTCAGAATCACTACTGTCCTCCTTTACTAAAGATTTAAACGTTAGTTCCTTGGGATCCTGGAAAGCATCCATTGGTGACAGCGATGAGGGCGGGGAGCAAGATGAAGAACGATCTGGCACGATCTTTTCTGTCTTGATCTCGACAGGTTGCACAGTGGATACAGAAGAGCCTAAAAACTTGGGTTTCATCAATGAGCCATTACGAATTTGTTTCTTGTCAGGCTTCCTTGAGCGCCTTTTTGGAGATCTGTGATTTGTAGAGGATGATGCATTGCTGGGGGATTCCCAGTGTGGAGACATTTCCGTTTTGATGGGTGCATTAGTAGGTGTATTAGCAAGACAATCATCAGCGTGGGCATCTGTTGAAATTTGGCTTTTGGCCAGTGCATCATTGAGATCTGTGTCTTCCTCTGCTTCAAGAGCTCTTGTCATCAGACGACTGCTGGCAGGAAGATTCATAGAGTGCTTTACGGTTGAATTGTAAGACAATTCATTAGAGCTGCCCAAACTCTGTTCACAGTCTGGATCTTTAGGTGTCAGTGTTTTTGTTGAAATGCTAGAGGATTCACAGGAGTCTGCAGAATGGTTTGTTTTTCCCGTAACCTTTGTCTTGGCTTGAGTTGAACCCTTTTCTTTTCTAACCGATCTGTTTACATCCTTTACTGGAGAAACTGCTGTGCGTTTAGGACGATGCAGCATTGGGACTGAATCCAGGTCTGCATAAGGTGAGTCCTTTGGCTCTTCTTTCAGTGCATGAGTTGTAGTATGAAACTGATCCATCACGTTGCTGATGGTTGATGACTCCTTTGATCCGCCAACTATATGGCCAAATATGTCTGACAAACATTTCTTTTTCTTTTTACAAGCTTTGCTCTTGTTGGATTGAACTGCAGCAGAGTTTTTGTTGAGATGGGGCTCATTTCCATTGGGGGCCACATTGGGTGATGGGGATCGACTCGGGTCCACAGAGACAGAGGGGGCCTCCTGTGGCTTTACAGTAGGTAGTGGACTGGGCACACACTCCTCTCCATTGACAGAAATCACGCTCTCAGTATTCCTTCGCCGCTCCGGGAGCAGATACTCAGCTTCTGCCACACTGACTTTCCACGCAGTCAGTAAACTTTTAGGTATCTGCCAGGAACAGAAATAACATTTAAAACATTGTTCACATTAAGATATCATATTTTTCAAGGCCTTTCAATGAGTTTACCGTATACTTGTAGTCTTTCTCCTTCTGCTTCCCTCTCCGTCTAAGCACAGGTAGCTCTTCAAACTGATGACCTCCTTCAAAAGGAAGAACGGCATTTCCTGGTACCCAGGCGCTTTCTACAATCTCCCCAAGTGTCTCCAGGAAATACATTCGACATGGACGGGGACTGGGAACTATAACAAAATTAAAATAATGATCAGCTTATCTTATACTTTGCACACATAGTCAAACTCTTTCGGTAGGTGCTACCTGTCAGGTAAAGGTCAAGTTGTGGGGAACAGTTTCATTATCAAATCTATAATCAAACCTTCCCGTTTTCAATGCTTTTTATCAGTGAAACCTCACCTTTCATCTTAGTGCTGGCCCCCTGGTCAGGGTCACAGGTGATATGGCAGGGCCACCAGGGCCTTCTGTTGAATTTAGCCCACACCAAGTCGCCTTCTATGTATCTCACAGCAGGAAGAGGCTTTTTCTTTGGGCTGTTGGACTAACCAGGACAATTGAAATACATTAATATGTAATGCAGAAGACGGTGGTACAATATATTACATAGTTGGTAGCAAATCAAAATCTCTGTTATGTTTGAACTGAGTAATAACAAATTTATTGAGAAGATCCTTTTTGTTCCTATTGTATTATTTATTTTAGCATCCCAATCCTGATGTTGCTCCCTTAAATTAATTTTGCCAAAATCAATAAATTAAATTTAGGATTGCATTGTTACAGGTCTACGGTTGGCAGTAGGTGGTCCATGTATAATAAACGTATACTTAAATATCACTAAGAAGAATGTTTCCACGTACTGTCTGTTTCAATGGAAAAACATCACCAAGATTAAACAACACCAGCATGGCCCAACGCCTTGGTCATACAAAGGTTATAAAGTATTCCAGATGTGTCAGACTCACATTAGAGTTGGTCCCAGCCGGTGAAATAAGTCCAGGGTCAACAGGAGAGGTAAGTTCACCATCACTGTCCGATTCCTCACCCAAACTCCATTCGTCTCTCATAGTTAATTCTGGCAGTGCACTGGGGCTTAGTGTAGGGTTGAGTTCAGATATAGTTTTAGACATCAGATTAAAGACAGTAGGTTTGTATGTTCTTTTATCCGCCCCTGAGCTGCTTGCGGTCTTACTGCCAGTAACAGTTTGGTCCCGACTGGACTTCGGGGAGTCCTGAAAAGATGCAAAGTCCTCGCTACTACTGTGCTCCCCCTCCTCGTCCTCGTCCTTAACGTCACTCGCGTCAAACAGTGTTGACTCAAAATGCAGGTAGCCATTGGGGATGGGGGAACAGCGCTCCAAGCTGTCAGGACTGTGAGAGGAGAAGCCATTTCTGTTGGCGCCCTGCGGAGTCTCCAAGGGCTCCATGTCCTCATTGCCCGGAGAAGGAGGCAGCTGGACTGAAGGTGCCTCAAACTCGTCATCATCGCTGATTGGGCTTGCACAGTGCAAGTGGTTCCTAGGATGGAGGTCCCCGTCCAGGTCAGGCCTGTTGACCACAGTGTTCAGGTCCTGCAGCCTCTTCAGCGGGCTGTAGCAGTGAGATCGGTCTGGTTGGTTGTAACCTAGCACAGCTGGCTGTTTGAGGCTAGAGGATGACGGTTGATCTGACCCACGTCTGGCAATGCCACATTGGTTTCCATAGGAAGTGCTCACAAGACCGTTGAGGGGCCTCCGCTCCGGCTGGCCTTTGCCAAACACTGAGCCTACCCTAACAGGAGGTCTGAATGACTGATTCATGTTGTCACGGCTATATCCTGTCAAAGAGAAGAGGCAGGTTAGAAATGTGCCATGTAAGTTTCTCACCAACTACTGTGGGAGCTGCTGAGGCTTGTGCACAGTACAGTACAATAAAGCATGCTGACAGGCACATAAAAACATTGGGGATATAGAGCGGCAGTCAGATCTAGTCCGAGAGAAACCTATAAAGGAGCATACCAGCCATGGACTGTGAGCGCGCACACACACACAAACACACACACACACACACACACACACTCACTCACTCACACACACACTAATAAGGCGACATTGCATGGCCTCCATACTAGAGGCCGGTCGGACGGCACAAGACAAAACACACAACATGCTCGCTCCTTCCCCACAGCTCACTCACAAACTATCGGAAAATAGTACCGCTTTGTCTGACGGCTCTGGGTTCATGACGATCGCTGACTAGTACAGTCAATGGAGGAGCGCTGTGGCTGTAGTAGAGGTGCTGACACTGAGCCATCACAGAAACACAGTGAGTGGCTCACACAAACAAGCTACAGCAACACACCGACATAGGAAGCTACTATTAACTCACCCTCCAAAAAGAGGCTCTGATCGGCTCTAAGTTCACAACACCGTCAACACGTGGAAAACACACGGAAAAACTCACCATTTGGAGGTCGGTCACCGTGAAACCAACAGCGGGGGTTTGACAATGTGGCACAGAGCGAGTATTTTTCTCGGTTTGTGAAAGCGGATCTGCACAATCCCAGCTGCAGCAGCACTAGTAGTAGGCCAAGGCACAGCTCTCATTCTCTTCACTTCATCGCCTCATCAGCGGCGGCCCCCTGAAAAAAAAAAAAACTGTCACCTAAAAATACACAAAATAACAAGTAAATCCCCATCACGCTGCAACACCACACAGCGGCGAAATTCAGTGTGCCACAACCGGTCCCCTCAGCAGCCACAGCGGCTTATTTACTACATGATTTTTGCCTGCTGTCGAAGTGCCCCGGTTATGTTAAAACAAGCCCAGACTGCCTGTGTTGGTGAGCAGCAACCAATCGGCACTGCTACCCAACCCCCCGTCTGCAGAGGGCCGTGACACTCACCCTCCTAACACACACGCACGCGCTCGCTCGCAAGCACGCACGCACACAAACACCGACCAGGCGCGCGCGCACGCACGCACATCCAGGTGAAGTTTGTAATAGTCAGTGGCGTTAAAAAAATAATAATAAACAGCTACGTAGTGACAGTAATAATCGCGAATGAATGACCTGTTTTTTTTTAAGGGGAAACATTTCTGCGCGTCTGCTCCATTGTGTCTCAGTGAGTCTCTACCGGCCGCTGTGGGCCTCGGCGGTGTCTGTGTGCAGCGTAGAGGCAGATCGAGAGAGGACGAAAGGATTGCACTGCGCAAACAGCCACACGGCCTCTCCGGTCAAACCAAACTCCGTGCGCCATGTTGCCTCTCCACAGACTCCTCTGACATGAGGAAACAGGCCGCCAGGCGCTCAGGAAAAGACGAGAAAGAAGGGAGCTGTAAGCGTGCACACACACTAAAAAAAAAAGAAAAAGAAAAAAAAGAAGAAGCGGGTTTTGCTCCGATGTAAAAGCCAAGTGACCGTCCACCAGTAAGGATTTGGTGCGCGTATTGTAAATCACACTGATACATATCCGCAAGAGCGCACAAAAGGTTCGCTGCGGCGGGCCGGTCCCTGAAGATCAAACAAAGACCGAGCAGTGTTACGCCGACATGACAGCAGAGGAACTTACCTCTCTGGGCAGATTTGTTAAATATGCTATCAAGGTGGTTGGCTCGTATCTCTGGGTGGGTCATTTCCCTGGCCTATTTGGCGAACAATACAGTAGAACCCGCAGATGCATTCGATAGGTAACTTATTTATCCACCCTTACAGATCAGCTGTGTGGCGTTCACATTAAAATATGGCTCTTTATTTGTGTCTTCGACCAAATCTGTTATCACACTGAGTGAATCCACGTCAAAAAGCACGATGATGGATTTCAATTCGCCGTTATTTCCATTAAACAAGGGGTAAATAAGGTGTTATTACGAGGTTGTCACTATTGTTTGGGGGCATGGGCCCCCTTGTGTCCACAGGGAGAATGACACGCTTTCAATTTGACAGGAAATGCTTCTGTGGAAAAGACTATTTCTTTTATTTTGGTTTCACATACAGCACACAAGCAATTAATACATATTCCACAAAGCTTTTTTTTTTTTTTCTGTTTCATGAAGTCATTTTTT